>OZ012614.1:7708914-7780314 GCA_963942555.1 Aleiodes leptofemur
AAGGGTCATTCAACAATGCATCCTTCACCTTTCAGTCTCACTTTCATACTCTGCCTGAGATCAGCAGCTTAGTATGCGAGTTCTAAGCACCATCTGATCCAGGACTTTTGCCTATATCCAGCAGCTTACTAGGTTACCAGCCTCCGCCTATTCTGGATGTAGGACTTCCCAACTGCCTGACAGAACGCGCCTCGATTTCTCGAGGCTCTGGTTTGCTATCCTGTCAGGTATTGGAGCGCACATGTTCTTTAACGAAACCAGAATCTCACACACCCGACTTAGTCAGGGCGTGCATGGGTGAACGCCACTGGTAGTATATTCGCAGCCTTCACCATACCGTACACAGCCTGATGAACAGAGCAATGGGCTCTGCGCACCAAAACTTACGGCAGCATCGGTCCAACCCGAACTCACAGTGAATTATCATTCAAAATCCTCGGGAGTTTAAGCCCTTTGTGAACAGCATAAATCCTGTTCCTGCAAGTTACTGTGCCGAAATTCGCACCCTCCTAACTCGCTCGCTCGAGCCGTGCCTTGGGTCTGTTGGTCTTAGGTTACCTAAGCGTCAACTTGCCTCAAGGACTTTTACTGGAGCGACATAGGCTAGGGGTCTGTCTTCGTAGTATTAGGTCAAGGTGCATTAACCTAAACGGCCTCCCACCTAGTTGTCGTAGGTGGATTCTCAATTCACCGTTCACCATCACGCTGGGCTCCAGTTGAACCTGGTGCTTTTTGCCAACTTCATTGGCAATCAAGTCTCTGATTTCATTGTGCCTTCGTATTCTGGCTGGTTTCGTATGCGTGCAGATACCTAAAATATGTCCAAGTGTTTCATTCTGACCATGACACCTTCTGCAGGTCACGTCCCTAGTTTTCGTCTCTTGGCCCAGTACTACCCTGGTGCCAAACGTGTTTGTTCGTAGTCGCAAAGCCGTTAAGTACCTCGATCCAGCCAATAAGGTCGGGTTTGATAACCATTTATTCCCGATCCCATCAGTACTGAAAGTCTTAACACCTTGACCTTAAAGTTTTAGTTTGGCCCAGTCTCTTGTGTCTCGTTGCTTTAGCCATCTTGTAGCTTGGTCACATTCCTCTAGGTTTTGAGGGTGTGGTATTTGTAATCCACGAGTACACTTATCGTAATACTGGTTTAACTTCGCTCTCTGATTAACAACTCTCATGACCGCATCCCTGGACTCTTTTGCCTTTACGTTCGTCCTCAATGCAGCCATCTGTATGACTCGTTCAAATTTCATAATCCCCAAACCCCCTTTCCTGAGGGATGTGTAAAAGAAACCTGTTGACGTTGACAACGGTAAATGAAGGATTTCTTTGATGTTTTACCTTATCATCGAGTCAATCACTTTCAAGACCCCAATGCTAGGAGAATTTACTTGTAGCTGATATACAAAACGAGGTAGGATGTAAGTTCTCAGTACATCCAGCTTTTGATGCGGTTAAGAGAGTCATAGTTACTCCCGCCGTTTACCCGCGCTTGCTTGAATTTCTTCAGGTTGACATTCAGAGCACTGGGCAGAAATCACATTGCGTCAACACCCGCGAGGGCCATCGCAATGCTTTGTTTTAATTAGACAGTCGGATTCCCCTAGTCCGTGCCAGTTCTGAGCTGAGCGTTGAATGGCGGCCGAAGAGGACGACCACGACGCCGTGAAGCGCCACAGAAGCCTCGCAGCAAGGAAGATCCGCGGGAGGCCAAGGCACGGGACCGAGCTCGGATTCTGATCACCAATAAATGATAACCATTCACCTCGCCCAGGCCCGGCACGTTAGCCAAACCCACTTCCCGACCAAGCCCGACGCACCCCGCTCCTCAGAGCCAATCCTTATTCCGAAGTTACGGATCCAATTTGCCGACTTCCCTTACCTACATTAGTCTATCGACTAGAGGCTCTTTACCTTGGAGACCTGCTGCGGATATGGGTACGAACCGGCTCGACACCTCCACGTGGCCCTCTCCTGGATTTTCAAGGTCCGAGGGGAAGATCCAGACACCGCCGCAACTGCGGTGCTCTTCGCGTTCCAAACCCTATCTCCTTGCTAAAAGTTTCCAGGGAACTCGAACGCTTATACAGAAAAGAAAACTCTTCCTGGATCTCCCGACGGCGTCTCCAGGTCATTTTGGGTTGCCCCGACGAACACTCTTACGAGGGCCCGAATTGTATGCGGTTCCGCTGCCGGGTTCCGGAATTGGAACCGGATTCCCTTTCGCCCAACGGGTGTGTTACAATAATATTTATATTATATATATTATATTATATTAACATTGTATAAAACACCGTCATCAACATAGGATTTCTCCTAGGGCTTAGGATCGACTGACTCGTGTGCAACGGCTGTTCACACGAAACCCTTCTCCACGTCAGTCCTCCAGGGCCTCGCTGGAGTATTTGCTACTACCACCAAGATCTGCACCGACGGCGGCTCCAGGCAGGCTCACGCCCAGACCCTTCTGCGCACACCGCCGCGACCCTCCTACTCGTCAGGGCTTCATGACGTTTTTAATGAAAAAAACGCCTCACTTGCCACTGACGGCTGAGTATAGGCGCGACACTTCAGCGCCATCCATTTTCAGGGCTAGTTGCTTCGGCAGGTGAGTTGTTACACACTCCTTAGCGGATTCCGACTTCCATGGCCACCGTCCTGCTGTCTTAAGCAACCAACGCCTTTCATGGTATCCCATAAGCATCGACTTAGGCGCCTTAACTCAGCGTTTGGTTCATCCCACAGCGCCAGTTCTGCTTACCAAAATTGGCCCACTTGGCACTCTGATCCGAAATCTCATGGCTTCATATATTCAAGCAAGCCAGAGATCTCACCCATTTAAAGTTTGAGAATAGGTTGAGGTCGTTTCGGCCCCAAGGCCTCTAATCATTCGCTTTACCAGATGAGACTCGTATAAAATTATTATAAACGAGTGCCAGCTATCCTGAGGGAAACTTCGGAGGGAACCAGCTACTAGATGGTTCGATTAGTCTTTCGCCCCTATACCCAGTTCCGACGATCGATTTGCACGTCAGAATCGCTACGGACCTCCATCAGGGTTTCCCCTGACTTCGTCCTGACCAGGCATAGTTCACCATCTTTCGGGTCCCAACGTGTACGCTCTAGGTGCGCCTCTTCTTGTAATAAGAATGAGACGCCCCGGGAGTGCGAAGCTATATCATGATATAACTCATCCTCCCTCGGTTGACGCAAGGTCGACCTTTACTTTCATTGCGCCTTTAGGTTTAATTTTAAAAAAATCCCAATGACTTGCGCACATGTTAGACTCCTTGGTCCGTGTTTCAAGACGGGTCCTGAAAGTACCCAAAGCAGTAGCATCGCCGACCGGTAATTAATTTTAGCCAGTCCTAGAATACCATCAACCAACAGCTGGCCAATACCAACGACGGCACTAGGTCCGTACTATCAGTAAATTAGCCTCGCTTGTGACGGATATGGACGCTTAATAAATTTAGCGGCTAAATACCGTACGAATACTGCCAAGTAGCCGGTCAGAAAACACCAAGGATCTTCAATGTTTTTTAAATTACATTAAAGGCTATCACTTGGGCCGTAGACCGACACCCAACAGGTCGCGACGTCCTACTAGGGGAGAAGTGCACGCCGACAACATCTTGCAACTAAATATACAAGAATGTGCAGGCAATACTACAAGTAGTAACCCGCATCATAACTTATACATATACAAAATGAGCTGACGATGAATCTCCCCATTCGATTTTTTTGGGTTTCTCAGGTTTACCCCTGAACGGTTTCACGTACTCTTGAACTCTCTCTTCAAAGTTCTCTTCAACTTTCCCTCACGGTACTTGTTCGCTATCGGTCTCGTGGTCATATTTAGCCTTAGATGGAGTTTACCACCCACTTAGAGCTGCACTCTCAAGCAACCCGACTCTAAGGAGAGATCTTCCCGAAATGCGTCTTGGTCACTACGGGCCTGGCACCCTCTATGGGTAAATGGCCCCATTCAAGATGGACTTGGACACAAGAATACACTACGGGATAAATAGATCCTCCCAAACACTACATTTCCCAACGACATAATCGTGGGATTCAGTGCTGGGCTCTTTCCTGTTCGCTCGCCGCTACTAAGGAAATCCTAGTTAGTTTCTTTTCCTCCGCTTAGTAATATGCTTAAATTCAGCGGGTAGTCTCACCTACTCTGAGGTCGTCAAATGAATATAAAAAAATATTCTTTTTCATAATTATTTCATTTATACACAATTTTATGCCTTTTTCAATCAAAAAATTGAACAACGTTTGTGTCTTAATATGCAAAAATTTAATTTTTAATAATATTTATGGCAACACAATCAAGATCTGTCCGTCTCAACTAAATTCATTTCATCAGTTCAGGGACTCGATGATCGGCCACAAAATTATTATATAATAATTATTGTGTTTTATATTTTTCAATAATCATCAAAGTTTGCATAAGTTTATTAAGACAACGTAACGTGTGCTGTGTATAAATTCATGAAAATTATATATATATAATAATTTAAAATGACGTTCAGAAAAAACTGAAACGAACATTCAATATTATATTTCTATTCGCTTGTACAATTAATTTTGAAAAAAATCAAATGTAAGCAGTTTTTTTGACAGTAAACGACCCTCAGCCAGGCGTGGTCCGGGAATTGGATCCGTGGACCGCAATGTGCGTTCGAAATGTCGATGTTCATGTGTCCTGCAGTTCACAAGTTGACGCGCAATTAGCTGCGTTCTTCATCGACCCACGAGCCAAGTGATCCACCGTTCAGGGTAATCATTTAAATTTTCAATTTTTTCGTTTTACAATTTTAAACAGAATCTCACAAACTTGATTAAAATCAAGATATGCATTAGTAAATATTAAAGAAAATTAATTCTTAATATTCACTTTACCGTACACAGCAAAAGAATAGAAGCAAATAGCTACGCAAATTTACACAAAAGTGCAAATTATATTGTAGGTATAATGCAACTATCCAATATACTTACGGCAGATGTTTCGAAGTTTCTTCATATAAAATCTTCTATTGTGGTGAATTTGTCATTCAAAATCCTCGGGAGTTTAAGCCCTTCATAGACATAATAAATCATGCCTCTTCAAGTTACCACAATACGACTATTTTTCGATTTTATACTTGATATTATATAAATAAAAATATATATGGGTCATTCCATGTCAAATCACCTGATTTTAAAAATGACATTTTTTGATTGGGTTGAATTTTTTATATGTTTCGATACGTATCAAAATATGTCTAAGCCCAAATTTTGAGACCTTAATTTCCAAAAGCCTCGGAGATATGAATTTTTGAATATTGCAAAAAAATGAAAATATGGTAATTTTCAAATATTTATATCTCCTGATTAAATCATCGTAACCATATCTTACAGGTGTCTATTTTCTTTTTTTCGGGATGTAGTTTGCGAAAGAAAAATATAAGAACCGATTTTTTTTATTTTTCACCGTTTCTTCTCAATTTTTAACTTGAATTTTGAATTTTTTTTAAGAGCGACACTTTTGATTTTTTCGAAAAAAATATATGTTATACAAGGTTATAAAACGTGTTCTTTGAGCCCTCAATGAAAGTGGGATTCAAATATCTTCGATTTTTTAAGCCACTTTTTCGCATTTTTTTAATCATCAATTCGAGTTTTTTGAAATTTTTTTAATTTTTCATGAGAATTTCATTGTAAATACGGTCAGCTACTATTCTCCTATTGCGCTGAATGCGTAAATTGTTAAAATCTTCGTCAATATATGGACAAAAAAATTTTTTACTCATTTTATTATTTTTAACTCATTATTATGAATCGTGCAGACTAGTATTCCGTGAAATATAAATGATTGAGACAATAAGAGGAAGTTAAAAGAAAAATACTGACTAAAATAACTAAAAAAATATTCAACAAAGAGCCAAACCAAAATTTTGATATTAAGATAACTATAAAATTTGGAGAAAGCGTAGCATTTTCATTAAGGGGTCTTCTCACTTTACAATTTTCCAAAATATTTTTCTTTCGAAATTCGCCATTTTAGATGCGAATGAAAGATGCGAATGATTAAGATTAATAATTAACACAAATAAGAAAAGTCCTGATTTATTTTCGTGATTTTTTGAGAAATTTAGGCAGTCTATTATCCAATACAATTTTCTGTAATGAAATAGCATTTTTTACAATTGCTGTCTATGTTTATTTGAAAATTCTTACCGATTTCGTCAAAGAATTAAATCCCAATGAAACTAAAATTATTCACTTCTCCGACGGCGCTCCACAACAATTCAAAAATTTTAAGCATTTTGTGAACATTTATTATCATGGAGAAGACTTTGGCTTGGATGTTGAATGGCATTTTTTTGCGACAGCTCACGGTAAAGGGCCATGTGACGGTGTCGGGGGAATATTTAAAAGAAAAGCAGCGAGAGTAAGTCTTCAACGACCGATCGATAAACAAATAACAACAACTCATGAGTTACATTCATGGGCATCTGAACCAAATAGTCTCCCAAACATTGCTGTAAAGTTTTCACCTGAATCAGATTACACAGGAGCAAAGAAAAAGCTAGATAAGAGATACAACACCGCGAAGTCAATCATCGGAATCCAAAAATTGCATAGTGCTCTTCCAAAAGATAATGGAGCCATGCAAGTTGAAGAATATTCAAGTTCTATTTATGATCGCACATGTGAAATTTTCAAAAAACCTCGAAAACAAATTAAGGCTTTTCTTATTTGTGTTAATTATTAACTTTAATCAGTCATCGAGACCTCGCTATGCTTTTCATAATGAAAAAAATATATCAAGTGTTCCGAAATTTATAAAAAGAAAGAAATAAATAACAAAATTTGATGAGATGGAAAAAATTGTTTTTTTTCGATTTTCAAAAATCCATAAAAAATAGTAATTATTGGAAGCCCACGACCAGACCGGTCTCAAAAGTTGTGGAATTAGTAGTAGTTAGCTGTAAAATTTTTTGGAAAAAATGAAAATATGCAATCACTCTAAAAAATGCGATTTAAAGTTTAAAAAGCGAATATTACGTATTAAGACACTTTGAATAATTTTTCAAAATTTTTTTTCTGAAAGCCCATTGAAAAACAAAACTTTTATGTGGAATGAAAATTTTCATTTGGATGAGTTTTAAAAAAGTTGCGGGCAAAAAACCACAAAAAGACCTGTTTTTTTGAAAATTCGATATCTCAAGAACGGTTGATCAAAAAAATCCCAAAATTCAGGAGAAAGTGTTTTTCAATGCGTACTAAAAGATATCAAAAAATGGCGGGAATCAAAAATAAAAATTCTGAAAACCGTCCGATTTGGCGTGGAATGCCCCATATGCATTTGACGAAAAATTATGATTGTAGTCTTTTCTGTATTCATTCTGAATTGATTAACTTGATGTTTCGACGGCTTCATATTTTTTTCATTCGATTCCACTCATGCATCAATGCTGACTTCAAAAATGAATGCAAAAATGTCACTATTCCATGAAATATCTCGGAATGCATTGAAATCATATGCATTTGATAGAAAAATGTTCATGATGTCAATTACTCGATTCCATTTCAATCAAGCAATATGAAACATCGACACTCTTGAATTTTTCAATTTAATTTCCCATACAATCTCATGCTGATTCCAAAAATGAACAAAATAAATTCATAATACGATCAAATGACTCTGAATGCGATTAAATTATATGCATTTGACGAAAAATCATGATTGTAGTCTATTTCTTTATTTATTCTGAGTGGATTAATGTGACGTTTCGACGGTTTCATATTTTTTAAATTGGATTTCACTCATACATCAATGCTGATTTCAAAAATGAAAAAAAATGTCACTATTCCATGAAATGTCTCAGAATGCATTGAAATCATATGCATTCCATAAAAAAATGTTCGTGATTTCAATTACTTGATTCCAGTTCAATCAAACAATATGAAACATCGACACTCTTGAATTCTTAAATTCAATTTTCCATACAATCTCATGCTGATTCCAAAGATGAACAAAAGAAATTCATAAGACTATAAAATGACTCTGAATGCAATTAAATTGTATGCATTTCACAAAAAATTGCGATTGTAGTCTATTTCTTCATTTATTCTGAGTGAATTCATGTGATGTCCCGACAGTTTCATATCTTTTTTATTTGATTTCGCTCGTGCATCAATGCTGACTTCAAATATGAGAAAAAAAATGTCACTATCCCATGAGATATTCCAGAATGCATTTAAATCATATGCATTTGATGAAAAGAAATTCTATGTTTTCAATTACTCGATTTCATTTCAATCGAACGATATGTAACATCCACTTCCTTGAATTTTTCAATTTAATTCCCTGTACAATCTCATGCTGATTTCAAACATAAACAAAATAAATTCGTGATACTATAGAATGGCCTTGCATGCAGAAAAATTGTATGCATTTGTCAAAAAATAATTATTGTATTCTATTTCTCCAGTTCTTCAGAACCGATCCAGTTCTTCTTAATCTGTAGTACTGAGGGTCCAATATCTCTCCATTCAGTTTCATCCGTGATCCCATACTGCCTCGAAAAATAAAAAGATGAGTGTCATTATTGTATGACGTGTCTTAGAATGCACTGAAATCATATGCATTGGATGCAAAGAATCTTCATCTATTCAATTACTCAATTTCATTTCAATCAAACGATATGGATTACGACACCTTCAAATTTTCCCATTTAATTTTTCCATAAGATCCCATGTTGAGTTCAAAGATGACTGAAAGAAATTTCTTTTCCAATCAAATTACTCTGTATTTACTGTATTTGTATGCATCTCATGAAGGGAATTCGTTAAGAAATTTTCTCCGGAGTTTAATGATAGTTCATATGCCATGATATCCCTCATGACTTTCAAGAATTCGTTGAAGTGTAACTTCATCCTAAGCTTTTATTTTTACTAAAGAAAGTCCATGAATATGTATGAAAGAATAAATCGTACGAATGGTCGGAAAATGGAATTTTCGTATCTTTAATTTGGACTAGTTGTGTCTCAGAGGCATATCTTTTGGTTTCGAGAAATCCTTGTAGAGAATAGTACGCGTTCACTGCTTGCTGCGCATTGTGTATAATATACAGTGTATGCGCACTGGATGAGTGGACAAATGTAAGATACTCGTGTCGGGTGTGCACTATCTGCGCACCCGTCAAGCGGTTCTCATTTCCTATTTCCAAACTTTCTCGTGTTACCCCCACCCATTCTCACGTGGCAAAATCCCCTGCGTTCATCGGCCTCGGAACCCAATACTGTAATTATTAACTATACGAATTTGGTTAAATGAATATTTTTTTAAACATTCTTCCCATACTTTTTGCATCATTCTCGACCATCGGGTAGAAGGTTTTCCACTTATTCAGATACACCCTGTATAATCGCATGCCTCATTATTTCTGGAGCTTTCTCTTCACGATCCTCATCTGAATGAGTCACTCCACCTGATAAACGATAATGACAATGAAGGACGACAACACTCTGCATGAGTTTTGGCCTTCCTCCTCTCGCATAATCTAGAATGACACTTCCATAATTCCTCAATCGAATGATTTCGTTTGTGGTTGACAAAATTTTGGATGAAAAAGATCTCATGATTCAATAACAAAGAACGAGGGTGCTGAGATAGCAGGATTCTGAGTCTGGAGTACACGGAGGCTGTGAGGCTAGTATATAGTTACTACACGGCAAGTGCATTGTCAGCACGCAGCAAGTACACGTGAACTGCACGACTGGCACACGACATGTACACGCCACGTACACGGAGACTGCACAACTGGTACGTGCTATCTACGTGGCAAGTGCACGACTGGCACGCAGCAAGTACACGGAGACTGCACGGCTGGACCACGGCATCTACGTGGCAAGTGCACGACTAGCACGTGGCAAGTACACGGAGATTGCATGGCTGACACGTGGTAAGTACGCGGAGACCACACGGCTGGCACACGGCATGTACATGGAGACTGTACGGCTGGCACGCAGCATGTACACGGACACTGCACGGCTGGCACGGGGCATCTATGCGGTGCATGCACGACTGACATGTGGCAAGTACACGGAGATTGCACGGTTGGCACGTGGCAAGCACGCGGAGACCACAAAGCTGGTACGCGGCAAGTACACGGAGACTGCACGGCTGACACGCGGCGAGTACATGGAGACTGCACGGCTGGCACGGGGCATCTATGCGGCAAGTGCACGGCTGGCACGGGGCATCTATGTGGTAAGTGCACGACTGACACGTGGCAAGTACACGGAGATTACATGGCTGGCACGTGACAAGTACACGGAGACCACACGGCGGGTACATAGCAAGTACACGGAGACCACGCGGCTGGTATATGGCAAGTACATGGTCGCTGCATGGCTGGCACACGGAGACCACACGGCTGGTACATGGCAAGTACACGGTGACTGCATGACTGGCACGCAGCAAGTACACGGAGACTGCATGGCTGGTACACGAAGACTGCGCGGCTGGTACGCGCCATCTATGCAGCAAGTGCACGACTGGCATGCGGCAAGTACATGGAGACTGCACGGCTGGCACGTGGCATCTATCCACGCGGAAAGTACACGAAAACTGCACGGGGCATCTATGTGGCAAGTGCATGGCTGGCACGGGGCATCTATGCGGTAAGTGCACGACTGACACGAAGTATCTGAAAACGGAGAAGTGTATGGAGAAATCTCGGTAATGGGGTAGTTTCACTCCGCCAAACCAAATTAAATTTCCCCGGATTTTTTTGAGTTTTTTTGTTTTAATGTGATGTATTATGGTTGACCAAAGGTCGGTCACAAGATTTCAAGGTTGAGAGACAAAATCCTAATTAAATTTTCCCAAAAACATGTAACTTTTGTTGGAAGTTGGTAACCAATAGAGTGAAAAAAAAACAACCATTGAATATAATTGAAATTATCACCACGTTTTGCCTAACCCAAGGCCACGACGAGGACGTAGTGGTGCACAGGCCTCAGAAAAACCTAACACGACCTACCCTATGCGACACTCGGGATTTTGATGAAGAAATTTATTGACTCAAACACCGCTCACCTTCATAGAGCATTAAAAATTTTAATTTTTTAACTTAGTAAGAAAACAAGTACATTGAGCATTAAAATACGTACCTATTCCTTTAGTCAATAACTTGTACAATCACGTGGAACAATATCAATCAAAAAATATCATAAAATTGAAACGAGAAGAAAAAAACCCAAAGCGAAAAAAAACTCAATAAATTTAATACGGATTAAATGAAAACTCGAAATACTCATCTGAAAACTGGATTTTCCAAGGAAAAACACCCACAGTGGTGGCAACTAACTTTTAATACAAAACACACAGTTTCGATGTTTCACTGCAGACAACCAAAATCAAACTGGCCTAGAAAAGGCTCATGTGGTTGAATTACCAAATTTACTCTTTTCTTAAGACCATTGGTCTCTGTTTATCATTGTGTTTTCACACCAACTGTCTTTGTCAGGAAGATATCAATTATTTCATTGTCTCTTCACCTCTCATCAAGTTCCCTCTCTCCCTACTCAATCAAAACAATGATACTCTACTCTATTTAAATTAAATTATTATTCCTCTTATATTTCAGAAATAAAAACTTGAAAATGCTGAAATTTATCAATTGATTTGTTGAAAACAATGAAATTACTTCGAGCTATTTAACTCGAAGCAAAATATTCAAAAACCATATTTTCACCTTAATAAAGTTAAATTTTGAAATTATTATAATCAATACGACAGTTGAAACTAGCTATGGCTAAAAAATGATAAAAAAATTCGGACTCTAAATGTTCAAAATAAATACTTTTAGTTGGCGGAGCTCTACTCCCCCTTTACCGAAATCTCTCTAGGTCATCCATGAATCGCAGACGAGCTAATCGCTGATCAATCAGAACCTGAAAACGTCTCACTTACTCTGAAATACTCTACAAACGACCAGCAACTCATTTGAGATGATAAAGAGACAGCAGAAGCTACTTAACGAGTTGAAGAATTGAACTCGAGTGACTACAACGCAACGAAAACTCTCGAAGCTGGATGTCAAATGTTCATCGATAATTTGTGCTTCAAGAAGCTTCAGAAACGCGCAAACCCAGCTCCAACAGTTGCGGGCAGTCACAAGAATCAACTACAATCCTCCAATGTCCCCTCACCGCTTAAACAATGAGTCACACTATCACAGCCTCAGACGATCATTCCTGTTGTCTGAAGTTCATGCACGTCCCAGGAGACAGCTGAAACTCAAAGGAGAACCGAAACCCGACGGGAATTTCTGAATAGGAAGGCAGCCCTGATGTCTGCATAACACGCTGCTGTGGACGCTAGGTCCTGGTATGAAACTCCAGGAATCAACCGACCTGAGAGTGAAGCTCTCCCATTGTCAGCAGTGAGCCTTGTTCTAAATAGTGTGGACAGAGTGCACTAGCTGGAGACATACTGGCGCATGACCTGAAACTTGGAATGATCGCGTTAATCATGACGTCTTTGAGGAAACAAAGAAGGTGGCAGGAAATGTGCACGAAGGCCAGGCTGTCTCTAGAAGAAACTCTCAACACTCCGTGTGTTCCCAATCTTTCGAGAAAAAAAATTGATTTCATTCCACTAGATGCAGAAATTTAGTTCGATGAAAACTTTTTTTTGTCGTTTTTCTATTATTATAGGTTTTCTTGTAAGTAAGATTGAAAAAGAGTTTTTTGTTGATGATTCGTTGATAATTTTTCTTTAGCCGACGAGAGCAATAGGAAAAAATACATTGCTTCAACTGCATTAAAATAAAAAAAAACACATGTGAATGCTCTCCCTCCCTTCCCTGTATTTCTTCCCTTTGTTGAAGATCCCGCCTGAGAAGAATTAGCCATTTCGAAAACAGCTTCTATCTGTGAGACATCCTAGATGTTGTAACAATTAGATCCTGAGCAGGATCGATCCGAGCCACCATCTCAGTTACTTACTGTCAAATCCAGCTGGAAGTTCGATAGAAAAAACACATGAGAATTAGTATCTCCATTTCATGAACAGCTGAAAGGCTTCTCTAACTGCTCCAGGAACTTTGATACTGAGTATCAAAAAAGAGACATTTTCTTAGAGTAAAAAAGTTGTCATATTGATAGCTTGATGAAAAAAATACCAGTATCAGTGTCCAAAAACATAGGGGGTGCTGAGAAGTTCCTTTGAATTTTCCAGAGACTCTTCTAGTAATTGTCCAACATGAAATATTAAAGAAAGTCGTTGAAAAGTGGAAAAAGATGTTTTTTCCAAAGTTAACTCACTTTGAGGGTACATGAAGGATATCATAAGAACTGAGGAACTAGAGGGATACTTCAGGAATCTCCCTGTCTCTATTTATTCTTCCTCTTCTTAATTAATGGAAAAAAGTCCGATTACTGTACATAAAACAGAAAAAAATGACATTTCCTTCAAAAAAATCTTCTTGACTATCAAGTCAGGATTAAATGGATATAGGAAGACATTAGTCCCCTTCAAAACTGCTTTTTCAACTTTTCAAGATGAAGAGTTGAAAACATTATTGAACGAAGGAAATTGTTATTTTTCGGAATGACAAGACTTACTCCTCAAGGCTTGGAGAGCACATGACAAGGATTGAGAAACGGGGCACTCTCAAAGCAGCTCCTCCATTTTTTTTCCTTGTTCTTTCTTTTTTTGGAAGGATAAAAATCCAAATTTCTCTTTAAACCTGTTCTATCATTTTTACGGGTGACATTTACTCTTTTTCACAGGTTACATTAAATTAGGCTTTCTCACAGGTTACAACACGTGGCTTCCATTTGTTTGACACTTCATGCAGATAACTTCAGATTAAGTAAAACCGAAGCGGAACTGCACGGCCCTAATGATCAAGTACACTGAGAAAAAGATATTCTATTCTGAAATAAATTTACTGTGTGTGAATGGATATTTCCATTTTTCCTCAATCGAGGAAATCTTATTGTCAACTAATTACTTCTCAATTCCATCAAATACTTATTTAGGAATAATTCGAGAAAATCTGACAGATATATGGATATGCGTTTTAAAAAAAACGTCGACAAGTACGCGCACCGATTTTATTGGAGAAAAAAAAATATGAAATGAGAATAGTACAAGTCCGGCGATCTACCTGTGCATTACTTTTTCAAATTAATTCATCATCTTATTATTCGAATACTAGATGAAATTAGCATTGTACAATGAATTTGAAAAATTGAATAGTAAAGAAATTAAACAAAAGAAACATACTTGGTGTACCTGTAATCTGTGTTTTCACTGGCGTTTTTTTTCTGCCATTTCACTCCTTTTTTATTGATGAATGAGCAATGTAATAGAGATGGATTAAATTGAATCTAGACGCGTGCTGATCGACTTGACTTTGAATTGAAATATCTTGAAAACTATTGAAAATTTATCGAGACATGCTGCGAATGAGATTTAGAGAAAAAATTAAGGAACGGAATGAGCAAAACCTCATTATCCTACCACTCTTAGTTCCTGGAATATAATTTTTCCAATGAAAAATTCGAAAATAACGCGCGAGGCTCTAATTAGTGAGCGAAAAATAAAAATGATCTATACACGGTCGGTGAAATCAAAGCTCTGTAATTTTTTCTTAGTTCTCGCACGTCATTGTTAAACTTTTCAGTAAAAAATTGATATCTCGGAAACTACAAGTCGTACAAGCAAGGGGTTTTGCTTATTTTATTCGTTAAGTTATCCCCTCAATTTTTTTCGCAGCATGTCTCGATAAATTTTCAATAGTTTTCGAGATATTTCCATCCAAAGCTAAGTGCGTTTGATGTTTACTGCGTGCGTTTGTGTGACGCATGCTTCTACGTAGTGTCGGTGAGGCACTAACATAGTTACAATGTCCCAAAGAGAGTTCGATTTGGAAAAGAATTCTGGCCAACGTTTTTAATTAATAATAAAATATCGTTTTTTCAAAAAAATTTTTACATAAATCTGAAGATAATGGTAAAAGCAATATATTACCAAAAAATCATCTCAAGAGATAGAATTCTGACTGTAGAAAAGATTAGTGAATTTTTTCGAATCCCATTTAGCCGTCTAGGAGTGCGGTAGCCTTTGCCTGACAGAGTGTTGGGCTCGTACTTGTCGAGAGATGCTACCGCATCTCCTGATTCTACCTACCAATCAATATTTTATGAAACTGAGAGAGAAATTAGTTGACAATGAAAATAAAGAAAATGCGCCATGAGCATGTTTAAACCGTGTTGTTGGGCAGGCCAAAAACTGAATCAGGGTTGGTTGTGCAAATAATAGATGAATGGGCAGAATAAATGAGGTGGTAAATCAAAGATTCAAAGAATATTACGCAAAAGAATGGGAATAAAATCCAATGACAGGGAAAAATATAAAGGAGGCAGGGAGAAATTTTCAATCCAACTTATCTATCTATAATTGCAGCAGTAAAGACGGAAAGATAGGCTTTTCTACGTAAGAAAATAGCTTTGTCTTTCCACTATTGGTGAAAATGCACAATGTGCACCCGGTTCTTTTCAAATAGATGAAATCATTCTGTAACTCATTAATATGAAATAGAAAAATTAGTAGAAAAGTTAGAAAGGAATGAATATAAATTCAACCAGTTGTTCTTTAAATTGGTATTTGATTCATGGAAAGTTCATAGATTCATGAGAATCTTGAAATAATAAACATTTCCTCATCTGGGAATCAAGATGATTATTAGGTGACCGACCTAGCTTTTATTGAGATAAGTCGTTCTATGATTACACAGAATTCTATTTGAAAAAGAGGGTGCGTGGAACCCACGCGACAGAAGAGAAACTTCTTGCTCATTGTGTATAGATAGCGATGAATTATTAGGATTTTTTCAAATGAACAAGTGATAATAATTGAGGAATGTGAGGATACGGGGTTAATTTCGAAGGGAAATGGCAAAAAAAGTATTATATATATAGTATTTTGGTTATCTGTTCACTAATAAATTATCATTTTTTCACGATTATAAAGTGTTCAGGCAACTACATTTTTTAAAATCAGTTTTTTGTAAATATACTAGACTGGTCGTTAAAAACTAAATTTTAGCAGACGCCCCCCAGAAAGCTTCTATTTGGTGAAAAACTAACACCATTTTTTTTTTGTTCTTTTTCGACGATATTAACACGTGCCGCAGAGCACTTGAAGTTTATATTCCGTTTTACGGGAAAAATGGATGAATACTTTTTTGTAGAGAATTTGATTTTCTACAAAAATTGTCATGACTATTTTTGCCGTAAGATGTATATTCATGGAGATATTTGCTAAAAACTGTCGTAAATTTCATAAAGTGAGCATTCCAAGTATCAAAAATGTTAGGAAGAATATTTTCCAAAATGTATAGTGTCAGGAATAGTTCACTTCCTACTTTATCGGCCCTAGGCAATTATCCTAGAGATAATTGATAAGACCACCTGTGTGTGGCGCAATAATATCCTTATAGATTATATGTATCGACTGATCAGTATAACCTGTAAAGATTCTGCTTTAAGGACATTCTGTTTTGAGAATAAAACGTGTTAATATTCATACATCAAACACAAGTGTTATATCTGATTTAATTGTCACCATCCTGGATCCCATCACCAAATAACAACATATAGGAATGAAAATCCGGTAATAATTATATTAAAAATATTTTAAATACTGATTTTCAATAATTGTTCCTTCATGTGATATCAATTGTGATAGATTGATAATCTATTTAATACTGTCGATGATAGAACACTATTATTTTCATTATTAAATATGAATCATTTACTCATTAACTTTTCAGAATAAAATTCGTATCAGTAATTCAATTACCTGGTGAGTTTCCATTCTTATCGACTAGGTTATCGACGTCGTCATTGATATAGTTCTCATGAGGATCATCTTGTGAATTGTTTTCATCGGTTCATACTGTACTAATCATCAACTATGAAGTGTTCTCATCATTCTTCATATTCTCCGAGCTCAGTCAATAGTTATTCGTTATATTTATGTGGACATTAAATGATATATCTTGTGTAAGAGTTGCAAAATGGAATACAATACGAGTGCAGTGTTGTGATACGTGCCTCTCTAAGGTTATACATTGGGCAAAGTAACTGACAACTGAATTAATGATAATATTGACTCCAAATTTACGACTTGATACAATTCATTGACGTGAATTGAATTCATCTGCTTTTCTCTTCAACATTCTCAACAATTATCATTTTATCAATACATAAATGTTTTATTCCCTTGGCGTTGATAATTGATCAAATCGTTTTCTATGATGCAAGACGTGAGAGAAGATGTATTTTTGATTGGTAGTACTCATTATCAGATTGTAGGGAATCAATTACCATCTAATTTACAAATCCTGAAAATATTATTCCATAATATCCGAGGATTGAATTTCAATTTACGTGATAGTAAAAGTTTAGTGTATGATAAATTGATCGTTTTTTGGCAGAAAGCAGAAATACCAATTCAAAAAAAATGTCGATGCATCACAAAAATTGACAACTTATACAATGAGTGGCGAAATTTGCAGAAAAGTTCATCAAGAGCAAGTGATACTCAAAAAAATAACCAAGCGTCATTTTCATCACATTTAAATGACTTATTCGACATTGCTCACAATGATGCGTTAACAATGGTTAATGACAAGACGAAGAGTTTTTTATTGGATCAACGTAAACCTGGTCGTGTTGGATTTATTGCTGACATTGAAGAAATAACGTCTGGTAACTATGAATACAACTTTGGTATTTCATTTATCAAAAATTTAGATTTTTCATACTCTTCTTGTTATTAATTTAGAAAGTTCCCAAGCTACTTCACAAGCCGCATCGTCACAACCGAGTTCATTCAGTCAAAGAAGCCTCCATCAAGATCCTAGTTTCACATGCGATTTGGAAGAATCGCCACCATCAAAAAGAATTCGTGGAACATTAGATATCCTTACTCCAAAGCTCTGCACGATGTTGGATAAATGTAGAATTAGTGATCGTAATGCAGTCAATTTACTGATTACTTTTCTCCAAGCTGTTGATCTTGATGCCAGTCAATACATTGTTAATAGAACTTCAATTAAACAAAAACGAGAAAAATTTCGGGAAAAAAGAGCTGCAGAAATTCAGGAAAGATTCATAAACACAAATCTCTGTCGATTGGTTGTTCATTGGGACGGTAAACACTTACTTGATATCACCGGTAGAAATTTCGTGGAACGTCTTCCAATAATAGTTTCATCTGGTGAAGAAACTAAAATTTTATCAATACCACAACTGGAAAATTCTACCGGTAATGCAATGGCAAATGCAGTTTTTGATGCTCTACAAGAATATGGGATTAGTGATTTGGTTGTTGGTTTATGTTGTGATACCACTGCTTCGAACACAGGCCGACTCAATGGTGCAGCAACTTTGATTCAAGGATTATTAGAAAAAGATCTTCTTCTATTTCCATGCTGACATCATATATTTTAAGTTATATTAAGAGCTGTATTTGACAGTCAAATCTCCAATTTTTCTGGACCAAATGTACCTTTATTCGGTAGATTCAAAAAAGGATGGGATGCATCAGATCTAACGAAATTCCAAAGTGGAATGGGAGATCCGATGATTCATGATATATCGAAGGATGATATTCTCGATATACATGAATTTGTTGAGAAACAACTAAGTTTGAATCATGAAAGGAAGGATTATTTAGAACTGTTGAAATTGACGTCAATATTCATTGGAAAAATACCGGATGAAGTCACATTTCGTATTCCTGGAGCTCTGCACCAAGCAAGGTGAATGGCCAAAGCAATATACTGTCTGAAAATCTTCCTCTCAAGGGCTACCTTTCAATTAACATCGGGGGAAAAGAAGAGCCTAGCTATGATTTGCGGATTTATTGTAAAAATTAATGTGAAAATATGGTTTACAGCTCCATCATCAGTCAAAGCGCCAAATTGTGTTTTCAATTGATCAAATCTATTCAGAGCTTACGATCTATTGATAAAAAAAATAGCTGAAGCTGCTCTAGACAAAATTCTGAACCATTCATGGTATCTGAATTCTGAAAATTGTTTGATGGCTTTATTCGATGAAGATGTCGATACAGAAACAGAGAAGAAAATGGTCACAAAATTGTTCGATACTTCAGATGGTGCAGATGAACTCAATTCATTGAACGATGGTCAAATTCAGATTAGCAAAAGAGCTTCGATATCTCAATCAGATGTACCCAAGCTACTCGAACAAGGATTAGAACAGTTCGTCAATTCTTATTCTATCAATTTCTTCAATAAACTTGGGTTGGATACAAGCTGGCTGACAGAGAATTGTGGAAGCTGGTCAGGAAATGCGAAGTATCAAAAATGTTTGAACGCTGTGAGGAATGTGTCAGTTATAAATGATACTGCAGAACGAGGAGTGAAATTGATGCAAGTGTACAACGATTCATCTACGAAGGATGAAGAACAGAAGCAATTCATTATCCAAATTCTAGATGACTATAGGACTAAGAATATTAAAAATACCAAAGTAGATTTACTCCAAACGTGGGATTGAACAGTGTGCTTCGAGAAAAAATCACTATTTATTTCTGGAATGGAATTGATGGGTGCACTATTCTTTCTATCAATTTAATATAATATTATGATCATTATAACTGGCTTTTTATTCCTCCACATTTTAGAAAATATTTTTCCTAACATTTTCAATACTTAGAATGCTCATTTTATGAAACTTACGACAGTTTTCAGCAAATATCTCCATGAATATACATCTTACGGCAAAAATGGTCATGACAAGTTTTGTAGAAAATTAAATTTTCTACAAAAAAGTATCCATCCATTTTCCCCGTAAAACGGAAAATAAACTTCAAGTGTTCTGCGGCACGTGTTAATATGGTAGAAAAAAAAAAAATGGTGATAGTTTTTCACCAAATAGAAGCTTTCTGGGGGGCATCTGCTAAAATTTAGTTTTTAACGACCAGTCTAAAATATACAGGAAATTGATCGAGATGGAGCGGTTTTGCTTCAATCCTTTCTTGTAGCTCTTAAAACTCTCTAAAAACGAGAATTCGTGCATGCTCGCTCTATCTTGCTGAAATTCCGGGATATTCGAAGAAAACGTTCACTTCCATATTTTTCTCATGCTAGCCTCATAATATGGTGAACGAAGAGGCATAGTCGGGTACTTTCGATTGTTTTCGGTACATGAGCCGTTAGTCATTTCGCACTTGGCTTTGGATTGAAATATCTCGAAAACTATGCAACATTTATCGAGACATGCTGTGAATGAAATTCAGAGGGAAGATTAACGAAGAAAATAAGCGAAACGCCGTTCTTCTACGACCAGTAGTTTCCGAGATATCAATTTTTTGATGAATAGTTCAGAAACAATGGACGAGGCCAGATAGTAAACAAATGAGCGCTCGGACATCCTTCCTGAATTTTTCATTAAAAAATTGATATCTTAATAATTACGAGTCATAGAAAAACTGAGTTTTGCTTATTTCATCCGTTAATCTTCCCTCTAAATTTCATTCACAACATGTCTCGATAACTTTTGAGTTGTTTTCGAGATATTTCAATCCAAAGCCAAGTGTGTAATGGCAATTTTCTTCAGAAATAAAAAGCGAAGATTATGATGTGGAGCATAGTAATTTTTATAAAAATGTTCCAGAAAAATTCCCATATCATCCACTCCGTGTATTGAAAAAAAAAAATTACAACATGAAAAAACAGTATGCATGTAGCACTCTACGCGAAGATCCTATCCCCCTCCCCCTCTGCCATCTTCCCTCTCCGCCACTAAAGCATATGCTAGAGTGGCATCCCCACCAACGCACTCTCCTCTTTCTTGATTCTACTTTTCCCCCACTACTCCACTACCACGTTCCCCTCAAAACCTTTCACTCGTTTGTGACGCGAGAAAAAAGTTGGTACCCTCCCAAAAGAAGTTTCACTTCAAAAAACCGGGTGCGCCATGTGCATTTTTACCAATAGTGAAAAGACAAAGCTATTTTTTCACGTAGAAAAGCCTATCTTTCCGTCTTTACTGCTGCAATTATTGATAGATAAGTTGAACTGGAAATTTCTCCCTGCCTCCTTTATATTTTTCCCTGTCATTGGATTCTTTTCCCGTTCTTTTGCGTAAAATTTTTTGAATCTTTGATTTACCACCTCATTTTTCTGCCCATTCATCTATTATTTGCACAGCCGACCCTGATTCAGTTTTTGGCCTGCCAGACAACACGTTTTAAACGTGCACATGGTGCGTTTCTTTTATTTTTAATAATTTGTCGGTCCATATTTCATCTCTTTTGCGTCATTTTGGATATCGTCATTCTTACAATATCGTAAAAAACCTAGATATTCGGACGCAGGACCTATGGAATCTCGTGATTTTTTTTCTCAAATGCTAAATGTCCTGAGATCTTGAAAATCTTAATCCTTGAGAACCCGCGCTATGAGCGTGACGCCGCACTCTGTACGAAAATGTAAACATCAAATAATAGACTAGAAATATCAGAAGGACCTTTTTTTCTGTAGAATATATTCTTTTGGTATGAAAAAATAATTTTTTGTGGATCCGATTCCGGAATGTGGCACGCTGCTCACTACGTGACTGGAATCGTAGTAGAAAATCTTCCCACTGTGTTGCCACGTCACTCGATTTGTGTGTATGAAAATGGCTGGCACTCCGAGTCGTTAATGGTTATTGGCAACGTTGCACTTTACTCAGAACGTGCGGTGCCGCGCTCATTACCTGTAGCCCAGGCGTCAGGGGTTTCTTTGCTAAAAAAATTCCTAGAGAAAGTTTTATGGTTTTTATCGTTAGTTTCACGTGTTATGAACCAAATTTCAAAAATGTGCAAAGAAATTCGGTCGGGAACATTCGTTTAAATAAATAAAACAGAAAATTCTTGTGTTTTTTTCGATTTTTTTCCAAATATCTTTGAAACTATGGACTAAGGCGAAAAAAATATGAATGAATAGAATAACGTTTCAACCAGTTGCAGTAGAAAGGTTTGATATTTATTGAAAAAACCATTTATTTAACTGAAAAACAAATCGGAGTTCGAAAATAAAAAAATAAACAATTCTTTTCTTCCCTGAATATTAATTGCTATAATATTATCGCGTAATTTTGAGGAGGAATTTCCGATTGCAGAATTAGAGGGAATAATTGAACAATCTTTTGGTTGATCGAAATTCTGCTATGTGAGCTTTCTTTCTCATTTGCTCATTCTCCGTCGTTCCCGTTGGGGTTGATCCCCAAGTTCAAGGTACATCGATATTCCTGGTTCTTCACTTTCCTGACTGTTTTCAATTTTTTCAAGGCCTTCAGCTTCTCCTGATTTTTCGCCCTCCTCATCAAACATCAGAAAGCTCAGGAACTTCTCCGAATTTTCGTCAATGCTTTCATCTCCATCTCCTTCGATCTCTATTCCGACCAGTTTGGCATTGGAACAAGTTCGGCCCTCACAATTGGTTCATATAATTGAACTGCTTAGTCCATATCTACGACAACCGCAGTTTCCCTTGCATCCACCTCTGCAAGTGCAATTGATCATCCTGAGCAATACTGCTGGTGCAGCTTCCTTTTCAGTAGTTACTGGGAAAGTGGAGAACTAGGAATATCAATGCAGCTTGAACTTGAGGACTAACCCCAACGGAAAAGAAGGAGAATGAGCGAATAAGAAAAAAAGTTCAAGTAGCAGTATCTTGATCAGCCAAAAGATTGTTCAATTACTCCCTCTGATTCTGCAATCGAAAAATGAACAATTTTTTTTAGGAGGAATTCCCGATTACAGAATTAGAGGGAGTAATTGAACAATCTCTTGGTTGATCAAAATTCTGCTATGTAAGCTATACAATTTAAGAAGAATCTCAAAAAAAACTCTCGAGATAGTGAAAAACTCTGCAGATATCGGAAAACTCTAGAATAGCGAAATTTCCAGATGAATCTCAAATTTTTAAATTCTTGAGAAATCTTGATTTTCTCTATGCGATATATCGTATCATAGGCATATTATCTCATATTCATTATTCTATCTTGCAACTTCGATTTGTTTTTTGATTAAATAAATAGTTTTTTCAATCAATATCGCTGAGGAATCATTTCAAAGCTTTCTACTCCAACTGGTTGAAACGTTATTCTACGTTCTTGACGTCACGCACGAGCTCTCACACCGTGGACCAGCTCCGCACGGCCGCATCTTCAAAACTATCATTTGATTTGAAATAAATGATCGTATCTTTTGTATGCAGAATTTCATGAGGAAACTTTCCAGATTCCATATTTTTTTCGATTTAGTCCATATTTTTAGAGATATTTGGAAAAAAATCGGAAAAATCATAAAAATTTTCCGTTTTGTTTATTTAAATGCATGTTCCCGAGCGAATTTCTTTGCACATTTTTGAAATTTGGTTCATTACACATAAAACTAACGATAGAAACCATAAAACCTTCTCTAGGAATTTTTTCATCCATTCATCAATTATGAGTCTCTGACGCTTGGGCTACTGATGAAAATCGTCAAACTCATGGGTAAGAGTTCTCAACTTTTAAAAATTTATGAAAAAAAAACAGAATTCGATTTCAAATTTCCGTTCTTTTTTTGTTGCTTCCGGATGGGAGCTTGACAAACGTGAGAACTTTCCATTTGAATTTTTTTTGTTGCAGATCACTAGGAATGATGCAGAGAGTCTGAAAATGATATTTGGGAAAAATGTCTGTGTGTGGGTATGTATGTCTGTGTGGATTTTTTTTTCACTTAGAAAAGGTAAAACTTCAACCTCAAAATTTCTTTTTTCTACAGTATATTTGTTTTGATAAATGCTTTCTTTCGAGACCTCGTCGCTTGAAACTCATTCAGTATTCTTTCACGTAGAAAAATTCTGATGGCGGCCGTCATGGCGTGGGCCATGGCGGTGGTCATGGTGCCGGCCATGGCCACCGCCATGGTGGCCGCCATCACAATTTGCCGCTTTCCATGGAGTTCTTTCCCATGGCGACTTTTCATGACGATTCTTCCCATGGCAATTTTTTGCATGATGATTCTTTTCACATGACTTTTCCATAAATTTTTTATGCCTTTCATGAATTTATGGCTATAGCAAATTTCTCCATAGCAAATTTTGCATTGACGAATTCTGCCATGGAGAAAATGCAATGGAGAGAAACGCCATGGAAAGGATCACTATGGAAAAAGTCACTATGGAAAACAAACGCCATAGAAAAAAAGCCCATGGAAAAGAAAGCTATGAAAAAAAAGCCATGGGAAAAAATGAAAAGAATCATCATGGGAAGAAATGCCGTGCAAAAATATGCCTTGGATAGAATCGCCATGGAAAAATTGCCGTGGGAAAGAACTTCATAGAAAGCGGCAAATTTGTGATGGCGACCGCCATGGCAGCGGCCATGGCAGCCGCCATCAGAATTTTTCTACGTGTTGAGATATGATGCATTTCGGATTTTTTCGGAAAAATCAATTCCTTAAAAATTTCTCGACGCTTCCGTCGAGATAAATTTATAACATGTGATATCATATTCTGTAACTGCGTGAATTTTTCCAGATTTTTCTCATGCTTAGTTTTTAAGTTATGTCGATTATTAGAGTTTCTCATGAAGAATGTTGTTGCTTCTATAACAACCAGAACAATTAAGATAGAAACTTCAAATTCAACTTCTATATTGGTTTCCTCAATCTAGTGCCTGGAATTGTTAGTGGACAAAATCAGAGGAACACTTCTTCAAATATGAGCATTTTTTTGTAATTTCAATTTTTTCATTCTTTTTTAAATTTAGAAAAAGTTTTTAATCGATTTCATCCAGACTGAGGAATAATATGAGACACTATATCATCTTACTGCATGAAAACTTTCAGACTTTTCCCGTCATTATTCCTTGAGACATTTTCATGCTATTAATATCGCATGAAGAAGCTTCATCCACAGCTTGTTTTTGAAGTATGGGTAATTTTTTGAAATTTAAATTTTCAGAATTATCTTAAAGTTCAAAACAAATTCTAAGTCGATTTCATTCAGATCATTATTAGGGGAATATCCAAAATTTGATGTTCACTAATGGAAAAGAGAACCAATTTGCTAATGACTTAGCAGATAAAACTATAAAAGCAAGTTCCCACTTGTTTTAGAATAACTTGGAAACTAAGTGGAATGGAGCAATTTTGTCATCATCTTTTTTTGTAATTCTAGGAATTGTCGACAGAAAAGAATTCCGGTAAGATCACTCTATCTTGCTTCGATTTTGAAATATTGTTAGAAAACTACAAATTTGATAATCGAGAGGTCAAAGAGTGCCTGTACTCTTTGGAGAGGTAAAGCAGAGAAAAATCTCTTTTTCAATTTTTTTTTGAAATTATCTCGAAAACTAACAGAGGTATGTTTTCTTCTCTCATCCTCCTTCATGCTCTTAGAATTCTCGGCAAAGAAGACTTCAGGCAAAATTGTTCCATCTCGCTAAGTTTCCAATTTATTCTGAGAATAATGAAAATTCGAAGAAATGGGTAAAAGTGATACAAAAAAAAGAAAGAAAATTACGTGTGATGCTCTGGCAGAAATCTACGCAATTTTTCGAGGATCAATTTTATGTGACCGATTAGAACGCTGTTATTATGTATGATATAATATCCCTAGCGGTATTGGTGACACGGTAGAAATCCGGCATAAACACGGTGTTAGTACAGTGTAAACACAGTGTAAATACAGTAAGAACACGGTGTTTTTCGTGCAGTTTTGACACTCAATTTACACAGTGTATATATGGCGTTTCCACGCTGTTCCTACGGTGGTTCCACTGTGTTTCCACGGTGTTTTGATCGTTACGCAACAAATTTTTCTCATTATTATTATGCCCAGTAGTAGAATTTCTTCATAAAAATAATCTTTTTCGATTCTCAAACTCCTCATTGATGATAAATTTGTATGAATAATAGAAAAAAAAATTACATCCACTCGGGATCGAATCTGCTACTTTTCCATCATCAGACTGTGACTCTACCGCTTGTGCCATTTGAATATAATTTGATATGCCATAAATTTTGTTCGTCATATCTCTTTTGCCGTTTATTTTCCTTAAACAGATCAAATTCAATGGAATTTGTCCAGAAGTGGCTCAATTATCACAAATTATTGAATTAAATATTGAAAAAAAGTTAAATCAAGTGGAACACTAATAACAAAATATACATCTACGATTAATTATCCGAATTTAAAATTTTCGATATCATGTACAAATTAAGAAACGGGAGTAAATGAACAAATTCTAAAAATTCTATTTCTTTGAGTTTCAGGAACACTGCAAAAACACTGTCAAAACACGGTGGAACCACCGTTAAAACACCGTCAAAACACTGCATTTACACTGTGTAAATTGAGTGTTAAAACTGCACAAAAAACACTATGACTACATCGTAGTTACACCGTCGTTATACGGTGTAAACACTGAAAGCGTGTTTACACCGTAAAAAAACTGTGTTTACACCGTGTTTTCACGGTGTTACCAATACCGCTAGGGATAGTGTAATTATCATCATTGAGCGAAAAAAGCATGGAATGAAAAAAAAATGATCAAAAATTCATAAAATTATGTAGAAATTAAATTTTTTCAGGAATTTCAAACATCAGTATCACCTCATTTGAATAGAATTCTCAATAATGAGTCAATGAGATCATAACGAATGTCCTGCTCTAATTTGAATTGATTTCGGAGCGAAGTTTTCAAGAAAAAAAATATTTGAAGTTCCAAATTTTGTATAGAGAGATATGGGAAGCCGATAGGATTAGCATAAAATCTGCTTTACCACGCGAGTGGTATAGAAAATCTCGTCCTTTTTTTCATCTTGCCGTGTAAAAGTCTATTAATTGAAATATTTTTTTCTCAAATACTAAACTACAAAATTACTCCGAATTTTGGCACGATATTTGAGTAATTGACTGAAAATTTCTATAGAATTTCTCATTTTTAATTATGAGTATTATTGGACCTTCAAAAACCTCACAATCTTTTCTTTCATAATTTTATCTGTAACCAATTGAAGTCTCTTTTTTTGAATCATTCAATTATTCCAATACACTGTGATTCATTTCCATCAACTTCTTTCATCAATTTATATTTTTTTACAAATTAATAATTTTTTCCGTTTGAGAAACTGCCTCCCACGGTTCATATACTTCGAACTTTTTGCGGTTAGGGTGCACTGTTGTTGTTTTGACCGCTTTACATTTATAGTCAGCGTCGCCAACGTTACAACAAAATGTCTCACGAAGAATTTTTTCAACCGAAAACGTTGGGATGGGGCGTGGCTTACCTCAAAATATTTTTTTATAGATAAACAAATCTTTTTTTCAAACATAGGAGGTTCATTCCTCCACTTAAATATTGCAATCGATGTCCAGTATTTTTTGTGTCGAGGAGAGGGGCTTAATTAAGAAAAAAAAACTGTCCAATAGTAAAAGTATAGTTAGCCAGTGCACGGTCTAAACGTACACATGACGCGAAACGCTTCCGCATTTTCTGATAAGATTTTCTCTATTGAAAAAAAGTTGAAAAAACCATTTACATACAGTAAATTTATTTCAAAAGAAAATTTTTCTCTCTCAGTGTAGGGGGAACCGGGGTAAATGAATCCCCGAGTCAATAGGATACACGATTTTTTTTGGAGTGAAAGCTTCTCCATAAAAATCTGAAAATATTCAAGTACAAAGTAGACATGTCAGAGCATCTTCTCAAATTTTTTCCTAAACTCCGTCACTCTGAAAAAAAATCGTGAATCAATTTGTAACGGTTTGCTCAGCTGACCTTGGCCAACCGTTAAAGGCACAAAAAATTCTCTATTTAAACCCAATGTAATGCTCCAAAATTTGACCCAATTATTTCCCCAAGTAATTTGCCTCTTAAAAAATGGGCGCCAGTCGTTTTTGAAAGATTCTACAAATTTGGGGGAAAACGACAAATCCCCAAGTTTTATTTAATTTTAATGAACTACAAAAATCCCCAAAAAGACTCTAATTTAACCCGCTTTCTTATGTGAGACTCCTATATTGTCTCAAGGGGGGGAGGGGACGATACCCTCCCTTCGGGTATTCGGACAAACGAAAAAACTTTACACAAACTCCTGAAAATTTCGGTTTAAATAACAAAAATTAGATATATTCAAAAAAATAATATAAGTACATTTAAATCCAAGAGAATAGGAATTTTTCAGGAATAATACGAGGATTATTTCACTTTAATTATTAATCGTGAACGTAACTCAGAATCAACAAAAATAACTTTAATTCTGCTTGAGTGAAAACACCCCAAACAGACACTAACTCTACGTTTCCTCTACTCTTTACCTTTTACTCAAAATTCTTTACTTTATAACTCAAAATATCAATTATACGGGGACTCGCGTACCTTACTCTATTTGCGCTATCTTTCCTCCGTCTTGGCCTCTTTAACTTCTCTCTTTAATTACTTGAATTTCTCTACAATTTTCCTTGTACTTTTCTTTAATTTCTCTCAATAGTCTCTACACGATGTGGCCGCCACGGTGTCCCGGGAGAAGAAGACCGAGTCCTCTCTCCCACGAGTTGCGTTGGGTGCCCTCGGCCGTTCCCGCTCAACTTCGGTAGAGCCGAGGCCCAACTCGACCAATAGTCGCGCGAATCCCCCACTACTGTCCTTAACGTCACTGAGTTTGATGTTATATACATACATACACACACATACATACATACATACACAATATATATAACGCGCGAAAATAATCGTAATAATAACAACATGACAATATTTTCCCGACAATTCAACGAAGAAGTTTTGTCTCTTGTTTCACTCAAGTCTTTTCTTTTCACACTGGCTTCTGCGTTGTCCCCGATGATCTCCAGCCTCTCTCGCTGCTGGCCAACATTCCCTCGTGTTGGCTGATGTTGGACCCAATGACTGGATGCTGATTTAGTCCAGATTCCTCCGGATCGTCCTTGGCTCTTGAACTTTGTTTGTGGGACTGGGAAAAATCCTTCCCAGTCCTACTCTTGTACTTTCCTCCAAATTTTGGAGGAAGATTGAATAAAAATAAACAAAAACAATTAGTGAGGTCACAAAAATCTGTTGACCTCACTCTGGACATTTGCTGTTTTGACTCAAAATGAGCCCCATCCTCACCGGGTACCGCGAATTGCGGCCATTATCGCGATTTTAACAAAAATAATTAATTTTTCATAATTTTCTTAATTCTGTGACGGTAAAAACCGTCACAAATTCGACTAAGGGTTGCATTCTGTTCTAGTTGTTCCCATTTTAATTTAATCATTGGATTAGCAGGATAATATCACTACGATGATAATTGATAATGGAAACAAATAATTAATTACCAAATAAATCCCACTGTCCATCTTCAACAGAACCCAGTGTTCTGTTAATGTTTAACGATTCGCATTGTGCAAGGCTAGTCATTTTTAGTGGTGGATTCTCTAATCCAACGAGAGCTGCTTGATTCTTCAGCTGTGTTCTTAAATCTTCTCCAAAATGTTGAGCAGTGCGATAAGTTCCAGTAAATCATCCAATCCCTTTCTGATTACATCGAAGGCCACGTTCCAACGTCTTGCTGGAATACTTGGAAGTGCCCAACACTGTAATGAAACATCCATAGGTGCTTCTTTCAAATTATGACCAATCCAAAATCGCGTGAGATACTCCAAAAAGTAAAATGCATTGGTCTGTATAGGGACATTGGGAAACTCAATCTGTAAGGCTGCCACGAGCTGGCTTTCTCCGTGCGGAACAATTTTACGCAGATGTTGAGACAATTTAGGTGCTAATTCTTCTATCACCTGGAAAATTGCTGTGGACAGTTCCTCAGAGCGTTCCTACATTACCACGAATGTTATAGCTGCACTAACAATTTCATTGAAAATGTCCGAAACCAGGAGATGCTTCATACCAGGTTTGAATCGAGGTATTTTGAAATTGCCACTTATTAACAATGACTGCGTAGTGTTGAGTCTTGGTACCATGACATCGTCGATGAATATCAGCGCTCTTGTATTGTTGATAGTTACTACCTTCTTGAAAATAGATCGAGTGAAACGATACTGTGGTAAACTTCGCTCCAGATCCTGAATGTTATTCGAAACTGGAGGCTGATTCGCACTGCGTGTTGCAGCTACCAATGCCTTGCATCTGCAAGTGGATGCATAGCTGGTAGCGTGGGGATGATAGATGAGGGCATCCTGTTAAATTTTATCATGGCTGTCAGGCGTTGTCACAGCCTTTTTCCAAACGAATTGAGTTATAGCAACCTCTTCCAAGAGATATCTTGTGGGACGATGGTTTTCGTGTGGTATCTCAAGTTTAGCCTCTCCATTTGATGTGAGCTTGATGACAGCACTACATTGTACAATGTTTTTTTGTGTGCAACGAAGAATACCCTTGAGCCGAAAATCTCAGTTATAGTCCCAGTGTCCCTACAGATATATCACTGAATTTGGAAGTTTTCCTGGTATGAGAAGAAGATTTTTTACTAAGAGGGTAGTATCATCGTTCACGGGTAGCTCAAGATTTGCGTTCGCGTTGTCATTTGCATTCCTATTTACATTGTTGTTGATGATACGAAGCACCCCACGGTAAATAACAGCTCCTGCTTCAGTTCTTTCGACGCCTAGTACGTGTGTCCATTTTCCGACCATTTTCTCCACTTCTTCAATAGCACCAACTCTCTGCACCTCCATAGTTCAATTATCTAGAAAATGGAATATTCATCTTAGAGGGAGAAAATTCAATTGCAGTCCGGAAATGATGAGATATCACTTCGAAATCACTCTATTGAGATTCTGAAAGAAACTATCTACCAGATGATTCACCCGGCTGGAAAGTCATACGTAAAAACTCAATGATTATATTTTGCATAGTGACATTCCAGATTAGAAAAATCATCAATTCAGCACCACTCATAATTATTAATGAAGTATGTGGCCCAATTGATAGCAATTTCTAATTAAAGAAAATGAAATTTTCGGGAAAAATGTTGAAAGATGAATATAATTGGAAAATATAGTTGGGAAAATTGCAAAATGTCATACTGCCAATAGAGGCTGAGACCAAATTGACCACTTGATGAGACTTCCCGAGATATAATTTTTCAAACGATACTATTGGATAGGCAACTCAACTTCCTAAAATAGATATGTAAAATAAATAAATTCGAAAATTTTGCAAGCATTTGCATTTTCCAATCATTTTTTAAGATTTTTTTTGTTTTCCAAATTCTATTATATCATTTTCACTCACCATCTCCTCAATTTATTATTCCCAATCAGATCCGATATTACGGAAGGAAACAAGGAGAAGCATCCCGAAACCTGAAGGAATGCGAAAGGAAATCAATGACAGGCACTTATCTGGAAAAGAAACAAAAAAAATTGACTAGTTTGATGATGTTCTGTTTTTTCCATTCATTCACTGTCAATCGATGAAGAATAATATAGTCAAATCACCAAAAGAATGCTCGGAGTGAATTTTGAAACTAATTTCCTCATCACCAGCTTCTGCATTGTTCTTTCCAAAGAATAATGCATAATCTGGTGGTAGGGGGTTTAATTTCAGATTTTGTTAAAAGAAAATTTTTGGTTTTTTGACTATCGTAGCCGTCCTTGATAGGGGGTTTTCAATAATTCATCTGTAATTCGGAAAAAAATTCGTCCATTTTTTTTTCTCGATGATGAATTTATCTTGAAATGAAGTGCTTTTGGCAGCGTCAGCTGATGAACGGAGATGGATGAAAAAAATGTGAATTTCCTTCAGGATTTCCACTAGAAGTAACCAGCTGAAAAAAGAATTATTGGACTCATTTCAAGTAAAATTTCATGTCAAAATGAAGAAATTTGATGCAGAGAAAGGAATTAGGGGAGATTGGGGCCGAATGGATGCTTGATGGAAAAATCATTAAAAATTTGGAAAGATCCTCCAATTTACAAAAATTGTTGGTGAATTTTCAAGAAAGAATTTGCAGACTTTTTAACTCGCAAAGAAAAAGTTCCGAATTGTTTTGATCCACAGTCCATTTTGTCCCGGTTTCCACTACATCAGGTTTCTTTTAACATCTTAGAATCCAAGAGAGATAGAGAAATTTCGGCCATCACCAATTTCGTAGCTTTAGGTCTCTTTTTTCAACTTCCCGATAAGGGAAGTTTATGTAATGACCCCGAAAATGGAAAATCGATTTTTCGATCGATCTCTATGTTTTAAGACCTCCCCAACATTTTTTGATAGTTTTCACGATCATGTCTGTGTGTGTGTGTGTGTGTATATATATATATGTATGTGATCAATTTTTTCGTTCACATTTTCTCATTAATCAATAACGCGATCGAGATGATCGATGTTGCAATCGAAGCATCTCGATATAGATTCGATCTGATTAGTTTTTGATCGATATCGATACAGTACTTTCTTAGTTTTTTAAGAAAAACATGATTAAATTTTTCTGAACTTTTCAATAAGTGAGGTTTACGTACTGACCCCGAGGAGGAAAAATCGATCTTTTTTTATTGATTTCGATATTTTGAGATCTACCCAAAATTTTTTGATCGTTTCCGCAAGTATGTCTGTTTTTATTTATCGTTCTTTTCCTTCATCATCTTATCTAATAGTCAATGAGAGAAATTATCGGGAAGTTCTAAGGGCGGTTCGAAGAGTCACACTCATCATACTACATTCTTACTAATTCCTTCTAATCAGCAGTAACGCATCCCTCCATTCGCGAGCGAACGTAGGGAGCGAGCAACTACGCACTTCTCTATTCGCGAGCGAGCGCAGCAAGCGAGCAACTACGCACCTCTAGTTTTATCTTAGTAGGGTCTTCCATGGTCTCTTTCCCTTCTCCCTCTACCAGCATCGGGCGCTCGCTGACCTCTTGGTTGTCCCTGAGCGTTGGGTCCCCAGTAGTATAGTCAAAGCCGATTCTGGACCACTTGAGTTACAGCACACCATTTTATTATTGTTATTATTATTATTATTATTATTATTGTGTGGAGAGGGCTGAGCCGTTGGGGGTGGGATATATAGAGGGTGAAAAAGAATATTCGAAGATATTTTTACAATTGTAGAAATTCCTCTTTTTATTTTTCGTGACATCACTTTTTACGGCAATTTCGGTCATATATATGCGTTCGTTCATGAGAAATTCATCTGAACTTAAATGGAGAGAAGGCCCAGAATGCCTGAGTATTTAAACTTCTAACCTATTCAGGTTATAGTAGTTGAAATCTCATATTATCGCGTAAAGATGGAAATTAAATTACTAAATAAATCAATTAAATTAAAGAATTAAATAAATTGAATTAATTAAAGTGCACAAGTTTCAGAAAAAAATTGGAAGCGATCGGATTCGATCCTTAATGAATTTATTTGTTTAATGGCGACATTGCCTCGTGGATGGGAGGTGGAGAAAAAGATGTGAGAATCAAAATTCGAAGGTAAATATCGTAACTCGCAATAGCTCAGTGGTCAGAGCACCTGACATGTAATCAGAGGGTCGTGGGTTCAAATCCTGCTTGCGCATTACATATTTTTTCCGAAATTTGATTCTCTTAAAAAATTTATTAATAAAAATTAATTTATTAATGAATTTATTTGTTTAATGGTGACATTGCCTCGTGGATGGGAGGTGGAGAAAAAGATGTGAGAATCAAAATTCGAAGGTAAATATCGTAACTCGCAATAGCTCAGTGGTCAGAGCACCTGACATGTAATCAGAGGGTCGTGGGTTCAAATCCTGCTTGCGCATTACATATTTTTTCCGAAATTTGATTCTCTTAAAAAATTTATTAATAAAAATTAATTTATTAATGAATTTATTTGTTTAATGGCTGAGCATGTTGTGAGCTTCGATTCTCACCCGAGATCGAATCCGATCGCCTCCAATTTTTTTCTGAAACTTGTGCACTTTAATTGATTCAATTTATTTAATTCTTTAATTTAATTGATTTATTTAGTAATTTAATTTCCATCTTTACGCGATAATATGAGATTTCAACTACTATAACCTGAATAGGTTAGAAGTTTAAATACTCAGGCATTCTGGGCCTTCTCTCCATTTAAGTTCAGATGAATTTCTCATGAACGAACGCATATATATGACCGAAATTGCCGTAAAAAGTGATGCCACGAAAAATAAAAATAATCTATACACGGTCGGTAAAATCAAAACTCTGTAGAAATTCCTCATTTACACTCATTCATCCTTTCCCCCCTCTCTTCAGTACTCATGCAGCGTAGCTGAGTCGACTGCATGCATCGTCCTACCTCACTCTATTTCACTCACACACATGTTCTCATGTATGAAATTGTCTCACTCACTTCTCTCTTCAAGGCCACACACCACATACGAGAGTAGATGAGTTGCGCGCGCTGGTTTCCATAATAACATGTACAATTTTGAGCTTATTCAATTTTTATTCATTGGATTATTGTTTTATTTATAATAAATTTCCATTTCGATTATTTGATTAATCATATTTGTAATTTCACAAAGTCATAGGAATTCGACATAGAAAGATTTTTTTATTGAAGTTGCTACAAATTTTCTCTATAATCTATGTATCTTCTTTTTCCGAATGATCTGAATGACAGGAGCTGCATTCAGGTGAAGTCCGTCCATCTGAATCAGAATTAGATGGAAATTCCAAATCAGGATTTTTGTAATCGATGAGGAAATGAGCATCTCCCCATGAAGTTAAATGGAGACGTGCTCGAACACCCCTGATTTTGATAAAATATTCCCATGACGGTCTTTCTTCATGTTCTGCAATGAGATCTCTTATCCTGTGATATGTTTTCTATGGACAAGCACCCCTCTCGATCCACTCTTTGGGGATGTACACACCTTTCCGCAGCTGGAGATATGGGTAATGCATGATTTTCAAGAGGTTGATCTTATTTGGAACTTATCTATTATATTCTTTAGTATCAATCTCTTATATCATCTGCTAGTGAGGTGTGATGAACATCTACATCAAAGAATAAAATTTCAACAACTCTTATAGAGCCAAAATCCGCGCGTGTGAAACGATAAATAAACTGTGACTTCTATTTATCATCTCTAGATGAGATTGTTGGTTCCTGCTTCTCAAGTTTTATGAGCTATTATTTTAATGGGTATTTCGTGAGTTTGACAGATGAGTGACCTTAGGATGTTTAAAAAATAATATTGCGTTTGAGATGTTTATACGAAATGGAATTGGTGATAAAAATCTCCGGATTGTTTTTCAAATCATCAAAAATGTGAAATAGTAGGGATTAGTAAAGTGAAATGATTGGTGTGGGGGGAAATATTATTTCCCCCACACCGATCTTTTTTAATATTTAAGGAATAAATTCATTGGTTCACCAGTCAGAATAAGATTCAACCTAAACGAGAAAAAAGGTAAAGTATTAAAAATTATCATAATTGTTCATCAAAATTTTTTATATTCATCTATGTGCTTTTTTTATGTTGAAAGATAAACCATGTGCAAAAACGCCGAAGAGCCAGATGCTGAAATTGAAATTCAAATACATCAACCAATTGAATGGACTGATGATTTACCCATGGAGGAAATTACACGAGAAATTGTGAAAATCATGGCCAAATCTCAGGACTATGCTCGAGTTGAACACGATATAACTGTATCAAGAACTAAACTAAAATTAATATTTGCATGCAATGGAGATGTTTTCTGTGTGTCAGAATGTCTCCTTGATGAGTATGATGATGTCGATGGTTACTTCTTCGTTGCTGTACCACCTGAATGGAGTGATCATCCACACCTGGAATAGGTTGAAGAAATTGCTATGGAGGTAATGAAAATCCGGAGAGCACGAATCGTTCGCTCACCATCAACAACGTGACAGCAAAGTATTATAAGTGTATACACGGTTTTGGTTGGTTTATACCATTAAATGAATTGGCCAAAACGATTCGATTATGGTGTGACAATATGCATTGAAAAAAAGAAGAAAAATGAAATTATTCCAATCCATTTTATAGGAATGTAAAGAAATGTATAAAGAATAAAATAAAAATTTTTTTCATGTAATATGTATTTATTTTTCTCAAGTCTTATCACTCCATAAACTAGCCAGCCTCACACTCGAGAAATTCAACACCTAGGACCAGAGGTTTTCTCTCTCTGAACAAAACCAATAGAGCACCGATTCATGAAAAACAACACGTGCACTAGCTTCCCCCCACCAAAACTTGTGCACATTTAATGATGTCACAGGGCTAAGGAAATATTAAAAATCAGTCCCAATTTACTTTAGTGGATCATAAGCATTCAATAACTGAAGTTCGTTGGGTTAGTGCATCCGCACATTCAAATTCTATGTCAAGTTTTGAATGGTAGCGAATGAATCAGAGAATACAGTGCTAATATATAGGGGAGAGGGGGGCACCTTTGAACACTTTTTACTTATTTATTTATTACTTTTAATGTAATGGAATATCTGATATTTTTTATGCCCTAATCAATACTTTGGTCATTTATCTTTCATAATACACTTCAATTAATTTGAAAAAAGTGCTTAATCGAAACTATATTATTAATTTTAAAAAAATCATTTTGTTCAAAGCTGCCCCCTTTAGGGGGCACCTTTGAACAGGCCTGGGGCAGGTTTGAACAATCTATAACATCACCACATAAACTATAATTATTGGAGTATTCATAGTTTGCATTATCGTTCTTATTCTTCATAGTTAAGTCTCACATTTGTCGGTTTACATAAAATTTATAAAATCTTTGAGATAATGATAAATAAACAAAGTTATTATAAAATTATCCAATTTTTAACATCAATAACTTTACTCAATTAAATCTAACTCAATAAATCTAGCTCACGAGACTTATTTCATAACGATAAACGTTAGAATTAGTTTTTTCTTAGGTATTTTTCACTTAAAATCTTGTACTTAAACTCAAATCATGGGAATCAATATAAAATATTGAAGATTCGAAACTTCTTTTAAATTTAGTCACAGCTTGATTAATTTTTTTGTTTCTAGACTTTGTTGCTTTTTTGACTCATTTGTCATCTGTATTTTTTTTTTCTTCGCATGCAGTGGTGATTTTTTCAATCGATCTTGTCGCTCCAAATGTCTTACACTCCAAATGTCTTGTTAATTACATGGACTACAGCTTTTTGTGCATCGTTTTCATTGACACTACTTGTCCGCTTTCTTTTATAATTTTGAACCATGATTGGCCCTGACATTCAAAAATATTCAATAATCATAAATTAAAGATCATATATTTTTTTAGAGATAATTTAAACGAAAAGAAAACGTTTGTGAACTATAACTATGTTGATTTATAAGTGTTCAAACGTGCCCCCCATTTCTTGTTCAAAGCTGCCCCAACAGCATACTTGAGATAAAAAATTAATTTAAATCAATTAGAAATCAATAAAAATAAAATTTTCCATTTCGATGAGATAGTGGAATATATGAAGATTGATTGAAGAAATATACAGTCATGAGTTGATCACCATTTTAACTATAATATACTTACATCCAGAAAATAAAAATTTTAGAATTGCAGCATGAATTCGACGACCCCTTGTAGGTTAGGTTTAACATGGAAAATAAAAACAGCTGTGATGGATATTAGTTGGCAGCTGTGCTGCCATCCTAAATTCAAAATCCACGGTTCAAAATTTTGGTTTTTCGATTTTTTATTGAAGATGTTCAAAGCTGCCCCCCTCTCCCCTACAATTGATTCTGAGCCTTTTTGAAAATTTAAGAAATCCTCATATTATAAACGGTTTTATGTAGTATTAGTAGTGAATAGTTTTCAACATTGAACCCTGCAGACTTTCGTGGTAGTGACTATGAAATAGTATAATAGTTTGAAAGTTGATGATAATTATTATTTCTGTGGAAAAATTTTTTTTTCATTATAACATTGAACTTTAGAGAATTTTTGGAGAGTGTTAGTTGTTTGTGTGGAAATAGTGTTTGCTAGAAAGGAGAAATGGAAAGAAAGATTGATTCGGGCACCATCTTTCGTCTTCAAAGACGGCAGGAGCCTGATACTTTCTGGTTGGCACAAGTAAGTATTTATGCAGTATCTATGCTGAAAAGAAAATCGTTCTTGCTAAAACAGTTTAATGGTGACAAGTAGCTGCTAATAATGATATTTCTATGCTTATTCAACTAAAAAAACTCGGAGGGGGTGAATTACTCCTGTAAAATAAATTTATTTTAGACAAGTATTTTTTCTTCAATGTAAAACATCGTATAATAATTTCAGGAGCTAGAATTCACCAAATTTTTTGAGGCGCTCTAGTGGAAACCAATGTTGAGACATTTTCCATTTATTCACTCGATTTACCATAAAAAACACCTCATTGCTCAATTCATGCAGAGCGAAGTGAATAGGACTTTGTGCTATTATGGATGGATGACGGCAAGTTTGCGCGAATGCAGAAAATATCGTTTGATATCAAACGGTTTGCCTCTTCCCATGGATGAAATTGAGGATCAGAATTATGCAAAGTGTAAGTATCATGAGTAATCAAATCATCAGACATTCAACTCGGTGGATATTATCATTATTTAACCAATTTTCATTATAAATCTTTCCATTTAAAATTTTCAACTTTTCAAATTTTTAAGGCTCTGGCTATTTGCACAATATATTTCAAAACAATTCAAGAAAAATATTGGATATGCCTGCACCGGGAGTCGAACCCGGATCAACTGGTTACGCGCCAGGTACTCTACTTTTTTTTTTTTTTGATATCAACAGTTTTTATTGGCACTTAAAAAAAATTATTTACATATTTACAGTATAAAACAGTGAAAAAAAAAAAACTATAATCATTATTGACATGTTGTTGTTAATGAAGTTCATGGATGTTGACATCTCTCGAGCTTCTACATTTTTTCGCTATGGAATATGGTCCATAGAAGAGACATATTTTGTATAGATTACGTGTTTTGGCTTATATTATGTAATAACAATTAACTTTTGGATTTAGCGATAAAGAAAATGTGGTAAAAACTTTTTATTCCGCTTTCATTAAAATAATTAAAAAAAAAAAAATTAGAGACCGCACTTTATCGTGCAGTAATGAAGTATACGAAATTTATTGTTTTATATTTTTTTCCCCTCTTTCCCGCTCATTCAAAAGGAGAGAATAGAAAAAGATAAAAAAAAAGTGATAGAATTATTCTAACAGTGATGCCCGAGGGTTTATTGTCCTAAGGAGGACGTAAATTATGCCTATGATTGGCAACATTAATTCGAGTCCGAAGAGCTCTGATGGTAGGATTATTATCGTCCAACCACCAAAATCCTCTGCTGGCTCTTGAGTGATCTTTAAAATCTTTATTTGGTATTTTTTTAGAGTATCTCAACTCTTCGTATTTTGGAATTCGAAGTTGTATTTTTTTATTTTTTTTATGCCTAGGTAAATGATAAATGATAGGAATATTATTCTCATCTTGTATTATCCCTAGCTTATCGTAATAGGTAAAAAACTGGGGTTTGGGGTAGCCATTCTCAGCATAACTTATTGCCTCTGCTTGATTAAAATTTGTTAATGCATTGATCGTTTCGTTGTTTATGTATTTAATGTTATTATAATAGTTGCGTGTAAGTGACAAAATGTGATTATCAATCCTTTGTATGTCTGCAGTATCGTAAAGGACTTTGTTGCTCACTCTGTGGTAGTAATTCGTATGTGATGACCTATGCATTGAAAGGCATGTTCTAAGATATTGTCTTTCAAATAATCGCATTCTTTCCACTTGATGGGTACCCATATTCCAAAGAATTTGGGACCCGTATGTTAGTAGAGGCCGAATTAGTAACAGATAACAGATTACTTCAGCTTTTTTGTTGATAAATTTATTGTGGAACAAGTATCCTAAAGCTTTAAAGCGTTTTCTGGCATTACTTATTTGCATATCCGTATGATCTGCGCATCTCAGCAAATAGTCAATTAATATACCAAGATATTTAACTAATTTTCTATTTGGTATGTCAACCGGTAATAAAGTATCCGGGTTATTTGTTTTAATTAAAAAATCTTTTATTTTTTTGATTTTATTTTTAGAAAGAAAATTTTGGGTTTTACTGATGACTATTGTCTCACTTTTTTCGGGGTTAATTCTCAAATTCCAATTGGCATACATTTTATTTGCCTTATTTACCAGTATTTCTAAATTATCTCTGACAGTTTCGACTTTTTTATCTGTTACATAGATAATTCGATCGTCAGCGAAGGCTAAGCTATGTGTGTTGTTACCAGAATTTAAATTAAACGAGTCAATCATATGAGCTGTAAAGATAGAAAATAGTAAGGGGGAATTGACCGTGCCTTGTTGGAGCCCTTCTGTAATAGAGAATATTTTGCTAGAAGTTTCGTTATTTTCTATAATACGGAATTTTTTATCTGTGATCATGTTATATATCGTTTTAATTAGATAATTTGGAAATTTATATTTAAATAGTCTAAATATTAATCCATCCAACCACACCGAGTCGAAAGCTTTCTCTAAATCGAGTAAAGCTGCTCCAGTGATTTTGTTTTGCATTAGTGCTTCATTAGTATCTGAGAGCAGTTTATTGACTGCGTGCAGAGTAGAGTGTTGGAATTTAAAACCGTATTGGTTGTTTGGTATTATTTTGTTGGTGTTAACGTGATAATTAATTGCCTTATGGATAACTATTTCGTAGATTTTACTGAATGTTGTCGTTAAACTAATAGGGCGATAACTAGCTGGATCTGTTTTATTTTTATTTTTTTTTAACAGTGGGATAACCAAAGCTGTTTTCCAGGCGGTTGGAAAATAATTAATATTTAGCGCGTTGTTGATTAAAATTGTAAGATTAATAATCATTTTATCGGGTATATGTTTCACGATGACCGGTGGGATACGATCAATTCCACTCGAAACTTTATTAGGTAAATTTTTAATAATCATTTTAACTGATCCGAAATTAGCGAAGTATTGTTCCACTTGCTGTGAGGCTTTAATATGAAGTGACGTATTATTATCATTGAAATTAGTAATAGAATTGTTTGTTGTTACGTCTCTTGCAATGTCTTCTTTAAATTCGGTCATTTTCTGTTCTACTATTTCATAAATCCGAGTATTTTTATTAAGGAATCTTGGCGAATTAATCAGCTGATAATGGCTACCTATTATGTTTAATACATCTTCGTGTTTGGAGAAAATATATTTGTTATCTTTTTTTGTAATTTCATTTAGATTACAATTAGCTAAATGTAATAGTTCTTGTTTGTTTTCATCAATTTCTAAATTTTTTATGCTCCCCTTGTGACGTGACATTTTCTGCCCGCGCAGAAAACTGCCGACACCTTCGTCCCTTCCCGACCCTCTGTTAACCTAAAACTAAACATCCCCCGCGGGGGCTAAAAATGGGCGCCAGTTGGTCTAATTCGGCGGGACCAACACCGCAAAATACTCCAGCCAACAGATTAAAACCCTTAAACCTAAGCGTCGCTAAACCTAACGGAAACCGGAAACATAACTCGGAAAACCTAAACCTAAACCAGAGGGTGGAAGGGTACGGACCAGCCTCTCGGCAGCTCAGTACTTGGTTGTGGAGAGAGGGGTGGATTCGGGGGAGAAGATGGGATAATCGGGCAAACTCCAAATACAACACTGAAATTGTCCTTACTTGTTCCACTATTGAAATCAACAATATACAAGCTGAGTAAAATTTACAATAATAATAATAATAATAATAATAGTAATAACCAAAGGGGAGGGCGCAAGTCCATTGGTCCGGGTCCTCCGCACTGCGGACACGGAGGGGTGATCTCCTGATCACGGCGTGGGGTAGAAACACCACTGGGGTGGTTCCTTCGTCCGACTCTCCACTGGAGTCCTATCCTCATCGTGGACAACCCCCAACTCGCACGCGATTCCGGAGGAGTCCCGGATTTGAGCTGGGGGGTGGTTTGTGGCGAATGCCCCTGGGGGATTCGTAACGACCTGATTGTCATCCCGAATCGAGCAAACAATCCCGGGGATTGGCTCGAAGAAGGCTCGGGGGTAGTTTGGGCAAAAGATACCCACGAGTCTTTCAACCCGCGTGATTCCACCCCGAGTCCCACGAGAAATCAATAGGATTTCCCGATTGTGACTTAGGGGGTGGTTTTGGGCAAGAGATACCCATGGGTCTTTCAACCCACGTGATTTCGCCCTAAGTCCCACGAGAAATCAATAGGATTTCCCGATTGTGACTTAGGGGTGGTTTTGGGCAAGAGATACCCATGGGACGTGTGCTAAGGGCCTTCCTGCCCCAAACCACCCGAGGGATCCATAGGATTCCCCGAAGGTGATTTAGGGGTGGTCTCGAGCAAAAGATACTCAAGTGCCCCTCGGTGGTCAGCTTGTTCTCCCAAATGTCCCCGGAAAATCCCCAGGACTCTCCGAAGGGGTTTTGGGGTGGTTTTGGACAAGAAATATCCAAGGACACCCAAGCCCCACCCTTCCTCCCCAAATCACACGAGAAACCATCAAGATTTCCCGATTGTGATTTAGGGGTGGTTTTTGGACAAAAGATATCCAAAGACGCCCATTCGCCACCTTTCTTCCCCAAATCACACGAGAAACCAACAAGATTTCCCGATTGTGATTTAGGGGTGGTTTTTGGACAAGAGATATCCAAGCGTCCCCTACTATCAGCCCTGTTCCCCGAATACGGGGAAAGCCCGAGGAATTTGACCATATTTGATTTGGGGGTGGTTTTCGGACAAGAGATATCCGAGCCCCACGCGACAAGTCCGATCGCCACAAATCATGATAAAAATCCAAGGGATGGAGCCCTCTTGGATTTGGGGGTGGTTCTCGGACAATAGATATCCGAGTCCCACTGGACAAGTAATATTAACCCCTGAGTGAGGCCCAGGGGTGAGTTGCATGGAGTCATAGGCGTTAGGGGTGTAAAGTTGGACTGACGCCAACTACCCAACACCCCTATACGTTAATGGACTCGTCCATTTTCGACGCTACCTGAAAAAGCCGCGGAAACGAGAAAATGCCGGGAAATTACGCGAGCACAGCACAACCCTTTCGAAGGGTTGATTTCGAGACATGGGAATTAATTATGTCATTAATTAATTAATTATTTCGATCTATCCCCTAATTATCCGCGAGAAAATTACTAAAGAAAAAGGCAACAAACGAATGAATCGACTCGACCGCGTGGTAAGGAAAACGACTCACTTTTGGGGTTTTCCCTCCAACTCCCGTGTTTGGGGTTAAGCACCCTCGGTCGCCTCCTTTCCTCGTCCTCTTCCTCTCGTACAGCCCTCTGATACTGTTGGGGTTATCCTGGGGTTGTGAGAGAACTCCGGGGTAATTCCAGCACTTCACAACTGTCCTTTTTTATGTTATTTTTATTCACTCGCGGCACGTGTTTTTCTCGACACTTTGCACTCGTTGTGCTCGGGCTAACGCGTGGGACGCAACTGGTTTCACGTCGTCATGTGGGAGAACATGGCGGCGTGTCCGGAGATGCGTGCGCTTCTTTCGGGTTGCGTGCGCACTCTGCTTCTGCGTACTCACTTCGTGGCTTTCGGGTGGCCACGAAGTGTTACGAACGTTGCCCGCGAGTATTTGAATGGGAGAAAGAATTGAATTCTTTCCCCATTCAAATAAAATTGGGTTTTCACCCGACGGAATGGTTGGATTCCGTCGCACCCCCTCCCGTTGCCGAAGCGTCGGGGTAAGGTTTTTTTGGGCGACAAGCACGATTTCTCGCGACTATCTTCTGTTTGGTTTCAGCACGATTTCTCGCGACCTTCGTAACTAGCCACTTCTTCTGATGCGTCCTTATCTACTTGACTCATCGGTTTTCGTGATTACTTACAATCCTCTTATCTAACTCTTGATTTCTCTTGTGTTTTCACGATTATTCATAATTTTCTTAACTTACTTGTGTTCCGGGTTTGGGGCTGCTTCTCCCGGGATCGAGATTATCGTAACTTATTCCTAATGACTCGACTTAAAACTTAACTCCTGGTAGCCTTCCGGAACCCCGTTCCGGTCCGCCAAACGAACTAATCACGGCCCTCTGAAACTACGTTCCAGTCCGCCAAACGTACCTCTTACATCCCTAACTAATCTCTCGATCCCTTTCCTTGGAGCGGGGGTGTTTCAGTCCCACTTTTGCAGTCTCCCACCTGGGAATCGACCGAACAGCGAGCTTGTCCCCGGTTGGCTCCTTCTGGGCCCTCCGATCATCCTCGGGAACTGCTCCTCTTCAGCCTCCTTAACCTATTAACCAACGCGGAACCTAGACGAGAAACCAACTTCGAACCCACGACCTGAACATAACTTCGATCGAAGGGTATATAAATGATAACTCGGGTTCTTTGTACAACAATGGCTCTCAGCCGTCTTTATTTGTCAGTCTTACTGATTTGTGTGAGAGAATCTCCAACTCGTAGTACAACCTATTCTCTTTTCTTCTTTTTTTTTTTTTTTTTTTTTTCTTAATCATAAATATCACAAGTTTTTGTACTGGGTTGTATAATTCGTAGTATCAAAAGTTTTGAATGTCTAGTGACTAGGGGTGGTTGCCCCAAACGATAAAAAAAAAAATGACTAAATAAAAGAAATAATAAAGAAATGGTTACTAATAACCGGGGTGGTTTTCCCCAAACGATACGATAAAAAAGATATATACAAAAATTAATAATAACGAGGTTAATAATAACCGGGGTTATTTTCCCCAAACGATACGATGATTTGTAAAGGTCTTACCACTAGCGCCTTAAGGGGTGTCTTGCCCCTGACATTTGAAAACTTGTACAAAAAAATAAATAAACAATTAAGGTCTTACCCGAAGCGCCTTTTTTTTTTTTTTTTTTTTTTGGTGATTTGCCCCTTAACCAAAAAGAATATATAAAAAAAAGAGAATACTGGGGTGTGAGGGGTGAGTTGCCTCCTCAAATGATACGAAATAATCTTAGCAAAATATAATTTACGGGGTTCATTGCCCCAAACGATACGTGGAAAAACTATATAAAAAAATACACGGAGTTCTTTTCTCCAAACGATACGAGGTTTGGCCCGCTCCTTCGACAGGGTGACCTTCCCTGTCGGGCGACGGCACGACTAGCAAGTCCTTCGACTTTGGGCGCTGCAGACTCGATGTTCCGATAAAACAGCACAGAGATGCGATCCCCCTCATCTCTGTGCCGATCAATCAGCCCTAGGACCAGGTCCTAGCGCCGACGTTTGTCGCCCGCACGGCGTCCATCTCGGTGGCGGCTCCTGCGAGGGTCCTCGTCCTCATCCGGACGACGCCATTCCTCGGCCGCCTGTTCGCGCGCTCTCTGCGCCTCAAACTCTTCCATGAGGGTGCGAGCGAAAACGCGGAGGTCGACGCCGTCCGAACGACTCGTCAGACTCTGCGGGTCCACTGACGGGAATCGTTCGCCCCGGCTCTGATCTCGGTATGAGTCCGGGAGCTCATACGGAGCATTGCGAGCCGATGGGCGAATAACGTCCCGTCGTGTGGGTCTCGTGGGATTTCCGACCGGCCTTGGTGGTGACGGCGGGATGGGCTCTTGCCGGCTCCCGGAGGGTGATGCTCTGACCTGGCAAGAGTGACCATCCCTGGTCTTAGCCCTCACGAGCCCGCAGAGGTGGCAGAAGGGCACCTCGGATGCCACCGTGCATTCCGTCCAGGTATGCCCCTTTGTGCGGCACTGGTAGCAATAGGGGGCACGGTGGCGAAACCTCTTCTTCTTTTTTTCCTGCCCATGTTCCGACCCCTTCTTCTCCTCTTCCGTGTCCTCTCTGGCGTCGGTGGTCTTGGCTGGGGGTGGTGGTGGATTCCTCGGTTTCTGAACGACTTTGGACGGCCGGATGACCGCGTGGCTCGTCTTCGGGTCTCTGGTGTGTGTGCTCGGTGTAGGTGTACTTGGTGTGTGGGTGTGACGTGTGGATGTGTGGTGCGAATGTGTGGTGGTTGGGGTTGTGGAAGCAGGTTTGGGGGTTGGTTTGGGTGGAATACGGGGAATCTTGAATGATTTGAGCGGGGGTGGTGAATCAAAGGTGATCGGGGGATGTTTGGGTTTCTGGGATTTAGCGGGTACGGGAGTAACTGGGGTGGGGTTTGTAGGGGGTGTGGGTGTGGGGGCTGGGAGTGTGTCTGTGGGGTTGAATGTGATTGTGGGTGTGTGGGGCCTCGGAGCCGTGGTGTGGAGGTTTACGTCCACGTCCATCAAGGAGACCTCCGGTGTTGGTGTGGTCGGGGTGATGGGTGGGGTCTCCATTTCCCCAACAGCGTCCTCGAGCGTGCGGTCGTCCACCGTCGTGTCCAGCTCCAGGAAGGGTACGTCACTTGTGAGAAGGGCCGGGCTCTTCCTGGAAGCCTTCTGCCAGCAATCGGCTACACGATTCACCCGCTCGAGGCAGAGTCGAGGCTCCCGGACGATCGGAGGGGTGGGGTCGGTCTGGACCCGCCGATCCTGGACCTTCACCTTCTTCGTCACCCTCTTCTTTGGTGGTGCCGGTGGTGACGGCAGAGGGTCGGTGGAGGTCGCCGCATCTACCAACGTCGGGGACAATGATGACAGAGGGATCGGGTCTGTCATCACTGCCGCGTCCTGGGCCCCCGCTTTATCAGCTGACCCGGACGATGAAGACATGCCAGGTTTCTGGGAACCTGCGCACGACAGGCAAGCTCCGAACCATATCGGCGAGCTCGATGATGGAATTGGGGGGACTTCGTACCACCCTGATGCAATGGGTGGCAGAGGCTGTGTAGTGGTCCGGTGGATGGCAGCGAGAGTGCCGGGTCGCTGGCTCTCCAGCCATTGGAGCCCCGGCAGTGCATCTCCCAAAAGATCCCAGTACCCCTCGAGCACTGTCGGAGGCTCCCCTTTCTGGAGAACCTGGTCCAGCAACTCACGCTGGGACTCCGTGTTGACCACCACACAGTCGCCATCGGTGGTGGTTGGCGTTGGGCCGCTCTGGGTGTCCTCGGTGGCGGGGTCCGGGAGTTGGAGCTCCCCAGACTCCTCCCGCAAAATCACCTCCGGAGATGGAGGAAGGAGGTCCACCTCCATTTCCTCGTCCGACTCTGGAAGGTGTAGTTGGAGGATCGCCTCCAGCTCCTCGCTGGCCGTCCTCCCTGGGTCCTTCGTCATTTTGAAAACCTACAACATAAAAGATTATCACGCGGGTAGCAGTGAGCGGATTTCTAGACTACGGAGGGGTTGTGCTGTGCTCACGCCCCGAAAACCAAACTCGCGACGCGATTTCGACAAGTATTTTCCCCCGATCCCTGTTCATTACGCGTCTAACGGGGGGTTGTACGGCTTCAGGTCTTGAATAGACGCTTCCCCTACAGATTTGCCTTGAAGATTTATCAACGCATAACGAGTGCGTGACAATTTCTTCGAAATAACAAATGGACCTTGGAAGGGTGGTTCGAGAGAAGCCGAAAACCGTTTAGCCGCACTAGACAACGGATGACTGCGCCGCCAAACCAGTTCGTTCTCTTCAAACTCCCTGGCTCGGTGGCGCAAATTATACTGGTGCGCCTGTTGATTAGATGCTTCGGTAAGCGCTTGAGCGAGAGCTCGACGAAGGGTGTCGAGTCTCTTCATGCGCTCAATCCATTCCTCTGGGTTTCGTGGAACGACTTCAACTTCCCCCTCCAACTCTCGGCGGAACGAGATAGCGGAGAGGGGCTCCCGTCCGAAGTTTGCGAACGCTGGGGTCGCTTGTAATGCACTGTGAAAGGCAGTGTTATAGGCGAACCGGAACTCTGAGAGATGAACATCCCAAGTTCGATGGTCATCCTCGATGAAAGCGCGAATCATCATTTTCAGAACCCGATTCACTCTCTCCACCGGATTTCCCTGGGGATGATAGGGTGGCGTGGTCTGGTGCTGAATTCCAGCCAATAACAACAGGGCTTTTATATCCTTGTTAACGAATTCTCTCCCGTTGTCTGAGAAGAAAACTCGCGGAGTGCCCCAACGATTGATTATCAGGTTTTCCACGTGAGAGGCAATGATCTTCCCGGAGACTCTCCGCAGAGGAACTACCTCAATCCACTTGGTGAAAAGGTCCTGCATCACCAGAACGTAGCAGTGCCCTGATTTGCTTGGAGTAATGGATCCAACGATATCAGCTGCGACGGTGGTCCAAGGACCATCCACAACCCGTCGTCCCATTAGTCCTGCGGGAGGGGCTTGTTCCACCTTACATCGCTGACAAGTGGCACATTGTCGGACGAAGCTGACTACATCCCTGAACATATTGGGCCAATAGTACAAGGTGTAGACGCGGCGATGGGTCTTATCCACGCCAAGGTGTCCCGCTTGGGGTAACTCGTGACATTGAGATATGACACGAGCCCTCTGCTCACGAGGAAGCACAAGTTTCCAAGCGTCCAGATCTTCCATCTCTGTGGAGACGAGGTCGGCAGGTCGATGGTGGTAGAGTTTACCCTCCACGATCTTCCAATCCGGAAACAGATCTGGCGTTCGACGAACGTTGCGGTATCTCTTGTTATACCACGTGTCCTCGGTAGACTGCATTCGAGCTATGGTTTCTTCCTCCGCGCTCTCCCCTAGGGGTGATCGCGACAAGGCGTCAGGGACGTGGTGCAACGCTCCCTTACGATGGATGATTTTGAAATCATACTCGAGTAGACTGAGGGCCCAACGGGCGAGCCGCCCTGTTGGATTTCTCAGATTATGCAGCCAGCGAAGGCTACTGTGATCTGTGATCACGGTGAATGAGTAGCCTTCGAGATAACACCGTAATTTGCTGATGGACCAAATTACAGCGAGGCATTCCAACTCAGTGACGGTGTATTTCCGCTCCGCTGCCGTGAGTGCACGACTAGCGTATGCGATGACCCTTTCTTCACCGTCAATGACTTGGGTCAGCACTGCCCCCAACCCTATCATACTAGCATCCGTTTGGAGCGTGAATGGTAGGTCGAAGTTGGGGCAGGCTAACGTCGGTGACGTCGTAAGATACATCTTAAGCATCTCGAACGCAAACTGTTCATTTTCCGACCATTGCCATTGGGCATCTTTCCGTATCAGGTGGTGCAACGGATCGGCAATGGTGGCGAACTGAGGGATAAAGCGACGATACCATGAGGCCATCCCTAAAAATCGCCTCAGTTCCTTTAAGTTCCGGGGAACCGGGTAATTGACCACAGGTTCGATTTTCTCTGGATCAACTTGCAGTCCTGCACTGTTGACCAGGAAACCCAGATATTTCACTTGGGCACGGCAAAATTCACTTTTGTCGCGATTAATGACAAGTCCAGCCCTCTCGATTCTCTTAAGGACGGTCTCGAGTAATTCCAAGTGTTTCTCGAATGTGCGTGAGACGATAATGATGTCATCCAAGTAGACGAATACCTGAGGATACAGGTCTTGGCCTACTAGACGATCCAGTAGACGCTGAAACGTTGCTGGGGCGTTGGTTAGCCCATAGGGCATCCTCTGGAAGTGATAAAGTCCACGACCAGGGACTACGAAGGCCGTAATCTCTTGAGATTCGGGCTCCAACGGGATTTGGAAGTACGCTTGGCTCAGGTCAAGGGTGGTGATGTAATGAGCTTGACGCAGTTCATCCAATATGCCTGTCATATTGGGAATTGGATAAGCGTCCTTCTTGGTAACTGCATTGACTTTTCGAAAGTCGATGCAGAAGCGGTACTTCCCATTAGGTTTCTTCACCATGACAATCGGACTAGACCAATCACTGTGGGAGGGGACAATGATGTTGTCTTTCAACATCGTATCCACTTCTCGCCACATGATTTCACGAATAGCGGGATTCGTGTGATATGGTCTTTGCCGAATGGGCGAACTATCACCCACGTCGATATGGTGAGACGTGAGGGTAGTAATCCCCGGCTGGTCCGTTGCTGGTGGTAGGTTTTTGTCCAAAAACCTCTCCAGTTGTTCTTTCTGTGTCTCCTCCAGGGTACGAAGCCCACAGCACATTATGATGCTGGCCGTACGCTCTGAAGGGGTGAAAGAGTGTTTTGTCTCCGGCTGATCCCGATAGTGCCACGTTTTATCGAAGAAGTCGATAACGATTTTGGCGTTTACTAGAAAATCCATTCCGAGGATAAAGTCTTCGGATAGATTTGGCAGGATCAAAGCCTCAACGGGCGTGACTCGACCTGCCAGCTCGGCTGAGCAGGGAGTCATATGTCGGGTGGCATCAACGTGTCCACCCGCATTGATCACTCGTCTTTCGGGGATTTCCATCCGCGGGAGTTGGATCTGCTCGAAGAGCTTTTGACCCTCAGCTCCTGCGAACGATCTAGTGGCCCCAGAGTCGACGAGAGCTCTGAGACATGAACCCCCTATCCTCAAGTCGACATAGAAGGCTCTAGGCACGTCGGCTTGGGACAAATTAACCCTTACGTCATCCGTCGGCATTGGTTCTGGCGCGACGAGATGATCTGAGTTAAGGGTGTCACGACAATCAATATCAGGAGGTCCTTTTGGAAAAACCCCCCGATTATTCTCTTGTACTGGAGCCGTCTCCGCTGGAGGAGTATTAACGAGGAGTTCAGCTGAACTTACTGCTGAGTTCTCGACGAAGTCGGCACTCCCAGGGTCCGATGGTGGACCTGGAGCGATGGACTCCTCGGACAGCGGATTTCGTGCTTCAATTTCGCACAGTCCACAATGTGCGTGCTCCGGTGTCGATGGTGGTTTAGGGGAAGCGTTTACCGGAGTTACGCATTCCCTTGCCCGTTTCCCGGATTACAGAAAGGGCACTCTTGAGTGGTTACTCCAGAGTAGCGACACCTGAAGCAGAAGATCCTACGCTCCGCTTGGCAGTCTCGGTGGAGATGGCCTTGCTGGCCACAATTCCAGCAAGCCATTACCCTAGGCGGGCGGTTAGCCGCTTGTGGGTGTCCACTAGGTGGTGGATTTGCCACTAGTGGTGTAGCTGCGGCTGGTGTTGGACCTTGTCCCACCCTCTGGGGTACCGCGGAAGTCTGAGGGTTTGGTGCCGACACTGAATTTTGCCCCATTGGTTGTGGAGGGGGTCTTACGGCTCGCGGCAGTGCCCTGAACTGTACGTTCTGGCCGCCAGGCCGTCCAAAGGCTGGTCTGGACGAAGCCTGTTGATTCCCCGTCACTACTGGAGTTGGTCGTGAGACAAAAGCCCCATTAGCAACGACAGGAGAGGGTTCGAGAACTTCAGCGTTCTCGACATACTCCACTTCCTCATAGTACTCTTCTATGGGCTCTTCTACGTAATACGGTTCTTCGTATACGTATTCGATTGGAGTCTCCACCACCTCCGCTGATCTGAGTGCTGATGGGGGTGGAGCATACGGAGTATTGCCGTACGATAAATTAGCGGGCCCTGAGTACCGGGGTCCGCCAAAGGATGGTTGTTGTGGCCCAAGTGGCCGCATACCCATTGGATTCCTGTATTGAATCCTTGGAGGGTACGATACTCGGTTCTGCGGGCGAGGCCCAGTAAACTGTGGACGAACCGCTGGAGTCTGTGGATGCCTATAGGCTAGACTCGGGCAGATCGAGTTTTCTGGTCTCGGGGGTGGTCGTCTGTCTGCCTCTCTGGAGTACATGTGCTCCAGGCGCAGAACAGCGGTTTCCAGCGAGTCCATCGTGAGCGTCGCTGTCAATGGCACACCCGTCTGGTATATCATGAGCATTTTGCGGTGGGTTTGTAACACCTGCTCACGATCGTCCCAGGGAGGCGATAGACGGGCGAAGTACCCGCGCATATTGGCGAAGTACTCCCTCACGGATTCCCTATCTCCTTGCGTCCTGAGAGCGATCTCTTCTCTCAGGGTAATTTGATAGTCGGGATTGGCGAAGTGGGTCCGAAGGGCTCGCTTCACGTCCTCCCATGTTCTGAAGGAGTGCTGGTGACCTCTGTACCACGTCAGAGCAGCGTCTCGAAGGCAAAACGTGAGACCTCTTAGGAGGTCACCCTCTCGGATGTAGATGAAGGCTCGTCCCTCCTCGATCCGAGAGATGAATCCCTCTACGTCTTCACCGACTGCGCCCGAGTATTGGGCGTCCCAACGCTTCATGGCGTTTAGTAACGGGAGACCTGAGACGGGTCGACCGTGATCTCGTGGGTCGAAATCACCATCGGACACGTAGTCAGGACGCTCTTCACCCTCGTAATGACGATAGTGGCGAGGGGCCCTGAGGTCTCGCTCGTCCCAATACCACTCATCTTGAGCCGCTGGTGGGCTGGGCTCATGATGATACGGTGCTTCATGTGCGTGGTGTTGTGGGCGATAATCATCCCTTCGGGGTAACTCCCCGCGTCCATCCGCCCTAGTGTGACGATTCTCTGCAGGGACCTGATCTCGGTACTGTGATCGAGGTCTCTGAGCATCAGCTTGACGTGGACGATACTGTTCTTGGGCATAATTGTAATAATTAGCCCAAGGGTCACGGGCCTCTGGCTGTGGTTGGCACGGAGGTTCGGTTTGAGCAGCAGGAGCTCGAGGAGGTCGACCCGTCCTCTCCCTGTCTCGTCGCTGCTCATTCCCACGGATCCCGTCTTCATACGCTGGATCTCGTGGTACCGAGGGTCGTGTGTTCCTCGGATTTGCGTCAGCCATCCGCGAGTTAGGCCGTGCCGGCTCCGGAACTGGTTGACGATAAGGGTAGCCGTACTCGCCGGAGGCGGTACGAGGCTGAACACCAGGATGTATTCCCTGCGCTGGTGGTCTGGGCGGTTCTGCTGCACCGCGTGGAGTAGGGAGCGAAGTGGTAGTTGGGTCCACCACTCGTGCACCCTGTCGCGGTTGGTTCGGATTCTGGCAGCTAGCCCAAACATCCTCATAGCGGGGTGGTGGCTCAGGCGAGTCCTCAACCAGCACCGGGTTTCGAGGGCGAAACATGGGAATCTGGTCGAAGGGTGGTAAAAGGCCAGGGGGTAGGCCATCACGTACGTGACGATCCCTAGCTCCTGGTGCGATCCACCCCGACTCCGACTCTCGGCTTGAGCCTGAGCGTTGTGAGCCAGCGTGGCTCGACTCACTGGCAGCGTCGTCTTGGCGCTGCCTCCCAGTTGTTCCGTCTTGTGGGGAGGCTCCTTGGATGACGATCTTCGGAGGCCTACCCCTTTTACGTTTAGGTAGCGGCAAGGTGATGGGCTCAGAATCGGCCGTTTGGGGTACGTCACCCCTTGGCCTTTCTTCTGGGTCAGACCCACGTGCCCCATCCGCCGGGGGTTCTTCCCGTGGATGATCCTCTGGGGGTGAGTCCTCCGGGGGTACCGCTCCATCGGTAGGTAACGCCATTTGCAATGACTTCTCTCAAAAGTCTGATTTTTAATTGCAAGGGCTTTCGTTCAGAGTTGTAGGTGATCTCGTTAACTTTTTCGATTACTTCACTGGGAATGAAACAACGATTTACGCTGAGTAATATAGTCCGGCTATCGACTCAGCTTATGGTTGCGGAGGGTTAAGTGAGAAGCCGAGTTTTTAAACTTGACCGTTCACTTTGACTGTTCGATGTGAAGTGAACGACGCTCGCTCTCTCCGCAACGGCGTTGGAGCCTTGATGGCGTGAGGTTCCTTGGAGGGGATAAATCCCCTCTCTTCTGATGGACGCCTCTTCTCGTTGGCCAATTTCATAAGAGTGGGAGAGATCACGAGACCTCAGGTGATTTCCGGGGGTAATCACCTGCCATGCTCTATCCCCACTCCGCCAGCCATCTTGAGTAAGTCGTTATTCAAAATGGGAAAAATGTCTTTCCTTTTTTTTTTTTTTCTTTTTTTTTTTCTTTCTTTTCCCTCTTTTTTTTCCTTTTGCAACGACTTTTCCTCTTTGCCGTCCCTCTGAACTTTATAAATTCCCTCTCGAAAGGGCACGCTTTGTTAGCGCGATAAAACACCAATGGAAAATTTTCAGGATCGTGTCCCTCTTTTCCATGGTGATAAAGCACGTTCTTCCAACGCGACAAAACGCCCCTTAGGATTCTCCAGAGTTCTTTCCCTGGTTCCTAAGGCGATCAACCACGCTATTAAAGCGCGACAAACCCAAGACGAAGGGGATGCGTCTCATACGAGATGAGTTAAACATCCCCATTCAAATTGGGCACATCGAAGCTGTTGAACCTGCACTTCAGGGAGATGCTCGTGAATCTCCAATCCCTGAAGTGACTCAGGTTCTTCAGGTACCACCTGCGGGCAGTACCGTCCAACAGGTACCGGACGAGGTGTATGAAGTCCCGGTCGTTGACGGTCTCCACGACAGCGCGCCCCTGTTCCAGGGTGTATAGGAACAGGCGCACGTCCTCCTCGGGTTCACCTGAGAACCGCAGCCTTCTGATGCGATAAAATCCCATCAGGGCTGCGAGGTTATCAAACTCGAGGAGTCGAGCGAGACCTTCCTGCTCGGAAGGGTAGTACTGGCGAACCGCCCGTACTACCACTCGTGGCGTCGGTCCACCCTCTGGACGAGGAGCCGAATACGCCGATCCTAGCGAGACACCGGACTCATTATCCCAATCGACTACGGTGGAGCGTTGGGATGATGAGGGCGAAGGGCAAGCCCGCGGACTTACAGGGGTTGCGACAGCGGTCGACGTCCCTGCCGAGTTCGCGGCTCGATTAACCTCACCCTCCCCACGGCATAACCGCACGTAGGGCTGGCGACAAGCATCCCTCTGGGTTCCACCAGGGGATGATGGTGTTCCAGTTGGCCCTGTACGACTACGAGGACCAACTTTTCCACTTTTCTTCATCATTCTGTTCTTTTTGTTTTGGCTTCTTTCGCACAAGAGATATGCTTGGTTCAGCGGTCAAACTGAGAGTGAGTCGTCGGCACGAGGCGGTTAGCGTCGGCGACCCCCACTCTAGCTTTTAAACTTGGTCGGCGCAAGTCACGTGACCATCGCGTGAGGCGTTTGGTCACGTACGCCCACGACCTTGTTTACCCAAAAATCTATTTTTCTCAGAGTTTTACCTCTGAGATGGATTTTCGAGTTATTTTTCTGGACTTTGGTCACCGATGACATCATCGGCCCATTGTTCGAAAAAGTATTTTTCCCAGAGTTTACCTCTGGGATTATTTTTCGACTTGTTTTTCTCATGTCGGGTCCCATGATGATGTAACATGTCCATTGTTCTCGGATTAACCGAAAACCGGGCAAGATGGAGAACAAAGGATTTTATTTTCAATCCCCAATAAATGCTGTAAATATTCCACAAGAGATACATTTTAAATTTTCAAATTTTATTGCGAATTAATAATCATCCCTTAAAGGAATTTGATCCGGACTTGGACCAACGGACTGCGTCGGAATGACAGGGGTTAATTTTAATTGTGATAATTCTAACCTATTTAATTTTCCCAAAACGAAACGTAACTTCAAAGAAAAACATCCCTTATCCCATCTTCAACGCGAGGGCCCCACGTTGGGCGCCATTTGTGACGTGACATTTTCTGCCCGCGCAGAAAACTGCCGACACCTTCGTCCCTTCCCGACCCTCTGTTAACCTAAAACTAAACATCCCCCGCGGGGGCTAAAAATGGGCGCCAGTTGGTCTAATTCGGCGGGACCAACACCGCAAAATACTCCAGCCAACAGATTAAAACCCTTAAACCTAAGCGTCGCTAAACCTAACGGAAACCGGAAACATAACTCGGAAAACCTAAACCTAAACCAGAGGGTGGAAGGGTACGGACCAGCCTCTCGGCAGCTCAGTACTTGGTTGTGGAGAGAGGGGTGGATTCGGGGGAGAAGATGGGATAATCGGGCAAACTCCAAATACAACACTGAAATTGTCCTTACTTGTTCCACTATTGAAATCAACAATATACAAGCTGAGTAAAATTTACAATAATAATAATAATAATAATAATAGTAATAACCAAAGGGGAGGGCGCAAGTCCATTGGTCCGGGTCCTCCGCACTGCGGACACGGAGGGGTGATCTCCTGATCACGGCGTGGGGTAGAAACACCACTGGGGTGGTTCCTTCGTCCGACTCTCCACTGGAGTCCTATCCTCATCGTGGACAACCCCCAACTCGCACGCGATTCCGGAGGAGTCCCGGATTTGAGCTGGGGGGTGGTTTGTGGCGAATGCCCCTGGGGGATTCGTAACGACCTGATTGTCATCCCGAATCGAGCAAACAATCCCGGGGATTGGCTCGAAGAAGGCTCGGGGGTAGTTTGGGCAAAAGATACCCACGAGTCTTTCAACCCGCGTGATTCCACCCCGAGTCCCACGAGAAATCAATAGGATTTCCCGATTGTGACTTAGGGGGTGGTTTTGGGCAAGAGATACCCATGGGTCTTTCAACCCACGTGATTTCGCCCTAAGTCCCACGAGAAATCAATAGGATTTCCCGATTGTGACTTAGGGGTGGTTTTGGGCAAGAGATACCCATGGGACGTGTGCTAAGGGCCTTCCTGCCCCAAACCACCCGAGGGATCCATAGGATTCCCCGAAGGTGATTTAGGGGTGGTCTCGAGCAAAAGATACTCAAGTGCCCCTCGGTGGTCAGCTTGTTCTCCCAAATGTCCCCGGAAAATCCCCAGGACTCTCCGAAGGGGTTTTGGGGTGGTTTTGGACAAGAAATATCCAAGGACACCCAAGCCCCACCCTTCCTCCCCAAATCACACGAGAAACCATCAAGATTTCCCGATTGTGATTTAGGGGTGGTTTTTGGACAAAAGATATCCAAAGACGCCCATTCGCCACCTTTCTTCCCCAAATCACACGAGAAACCAACAAGATTTCCCGATTGTGATTTAGGGGTGGTTTTTGGACAAGAGATATCCAAGCGTCCCCTACTATCAGCCCTGTTCCCCGAATACGGGGAAAGCCCGAGGAATTTGACCATATTTGATTTGGGGGTGGTTTTCGGACAAGAGATATCCGAGCCCCACGCGACAAGTCCGATCGCCACAAATCATGATAAAAATCCAAGGGATGGAGCCCTCTTGGATTTGGGGGTGGTTCTCGGACAATAGATATCCGAGTCCCACTGGACAAGTAATATTAACCCCTGAGTGAGGCCCAGGGGTGAGTTGCATGGAGTCATAGGCGTTAGGGGTGTAAAGTTGGACTGACGCCAACTACCCAACACCCCTATACGTTAATGGACTCGTCCATTTTCGACGCTACCTGAAAAAGCCGCGGAAACGAGAAAATGCCGGGAAATTACGCGAGCACAGCACAACCCTTTCGAAGGGTTGATTTCGAGACATGGGAATTAATTATGTCATTAATTAATTAATTATTTCGATCTATCCCCTAATTATCCGCGAGAAAATTACTAAAGAAAAAGGCAACAAACGAATGAATCGACTCGACCGCGTGGTAAGGAAAACGACTCACTTTTGGGGTTTTCCCTCCAACTCCCGTGTTTGGGGTTAAGCACCCTCGGTCGCCTCCTTTCCTCGTCCTCTTCCTCTCGTACAGCCCTCTGATACTGTTGGGGTTATCCTGGGGTTGTGAGAGAACTCCGGGGTAATTCCAGCACTTCACAACTGTCCTTTTTTATGTTATTTTTATTCACTCGCGGCACGTGTTTTTCTCGACACTTTGCACTCGTTGTGCTCGGGCTAACGCGTGGGACGCAACTGGTTTCACGTCGTCATGTGGGAGAACATGGCGGCGTGTCCGGAGATGCGTGCGCTTCTTTCGGGTTGCGTGCGCACTCTGCTTCTGCGTACTCACTTCGTGGCTTTCGGGTGGCCACGAAGTGTTACGAACGTTGCCCGCGAGTATTTGAATGGGAGAAAGAATTGAATTCTTTCCCCATTCAAATAAAATTGGGTTTTCACCCGACGGAATGGTTGGATTCCGTCGCACCCTTTATTTTCGGCCTGAAAATGTTGTTAATTGTCGGCATAAATTTTTCAGTGTCTTTGTAGTTAATTTTTCTATAGACACCTTCCCAGTATTTCATCACTGCACTGCCAAAAGCACTCTCTAATTTCTTTTTACAGGCTGTAATTAGATCTTTGACCTCTTGTATATAATGTCTATTAATGTTATTACAATTATTTTTAATCAAATTATGATATAATGTTAACAATCGTGATTTTTCTTTCGATAATTTTTTAATATCACGATTAATATATTTTGTGATATTATCAGTTTGTTTATTTTTCGGTACATTATGCTCAATCGCATCTGTGATTGTTTCATTTATTTCTGTTAAATAATTATCTATTTCTTGAATTGAAAGATTCTTATTAATGGGAATATTAACTTTGTATTTTTGTTCTATATATTTACTAAATTTTTTCCAATTAGTTTTTTTATAAATAAACATCGGTTTATCAACTGGGGATTCAATATTTATTAGTTCAGATAAATTGAGAGAAGCAATAATTGCCTTATGATCACTATCATATATTCTCATTTGTAATTTTTCGTTATTTAAATCGTTAAATATTATTCTATTATCTACTATACCGAGATCTAAATAGGATTCACTTAAATTGTACGTGAAATCGTCTGGTGGAATTATATTAATTTTGTAAAAACCTTCATTTTCAATTTCCCATTGATTTAGATGTCTCCCTCTATCGTTATTATGAGAGTCACCATAATTAACATGTCTCGCATTTAGATCCCCTAGAATAATATAATAATTATTGGGATAATTGAGTTTCAAACTTTTAAATAATTTTTCAAGTTCATTAATAAAGATTTCTTTATTGTTGATCGAGTTTGTGGCATAGGCACTAATAATGTAGATATTATTTCGCCCAGTTGATAATTTGATAATTGTGTGTTCGATGATTTGGTTATCTGAAGATGATGGAAAATTAATTTCGTCGTACTTGATTTTTTTATTTATTACTATTGCAGTACCACCAGAGAATATAGCATTTTTTCTATCTTGTCTAATGATATTATAATTGTTGAATTTTATTTTATGTTTGCTGTTTAATTTTGTTTCTGTTAGTAAACATATATCGATTTTATTTTTTTCTAGAAATGTTTGCAGGAAGTAACGCCTTTGTTGCTTAACACAAGAGTTGACGTTAATTTCTGCAATCGTTAAATTATTACAGCTAATATTCCAATTATTGTTGCGTGCCATTATTAATTTTTAGTAAAAATTCTGCATTATCGACTAAGCCAAGATGCGCTATTAATGCGTCAACTTTGGAATTAGTTATGGTGGCATTATTTGCTATTTTGTTTACTTCTGTTGATATTTCATTAACTTTAGATGACAAATTATCAGTTTTATTATTCGATTTTTTAATTTCATTAATTAGTTCTAGGGCCCATGATGGAGGGGTTTCTACTTTATCTGTGTTACAGTCGGTATTTACCGTATTTGTTTTATCGACAATTGATTTTTTATTTTGTTTATTAAAGATTTCTCTGTTGCTGTTATCGGTAATTGTTTTATTATTGATTTGAATAACTTGTTTGTATTGTTTGCTATTAGTGCTTTTTAATTTTTCTGCGTAAGAAATATTTGGATCAATCTTTTGTTTAAATGAATTAATTTTATCAGTCTTTTTTTGACTGATTATTTCTTTATTGTAATTATGCATTGCCATCGCTAATTTAAAAAATTTGCAGCCTTTGTAATTAGCTGGATGACCATGTTCGTCGCAATTAGCGCATTTCAACTGATCTTGTGGACACTTACTACCTTTTTCGCCTAATGGGCATTTGTCATAATCATGGTGATTAGCACACTTCACGCATTTGTATTTTAATTTACAACCTGAGCTACTATGCCCAAATTGTTGACAGTTCCTGCATTGGAATGGGTAATTTTTTTCTAAAAAATTCCAATGAATTTTTTGATACATGAGAATGTCAACTTTCATCAATTCCCGAATGTTACTATCAGGAGTAATCATGACAATAAAGTTATTAACATTTGCGTTTCTAGAAGGAAGTTCTACGACTTTAACAATTTTTACATTTTTTATATTTTCTTCTATTAATTTAATTTTAATCAAATGAGTACTCAGTGGCGTATTATCTTCTGAGACTGGTTTCAAACCTTTCAAAACTAAGGATTTAAGTTTTTCATTTTTTAATGTATAACGATAATAAGCAATTTCTCTTTCATTTAAAATTTTTAAACAATCTTTGTAAGTTTGAATGTTTTTAGCCCTGATGGTTATACATGATTTGTATACTTTGGTGTTGTAATCGTGCTCATTAATATTTGTCTTAACTAAGTAAAATTAATTTTTATGAATACCATTTTCCGTGAGTGTTGTGGCCAGGATTTGGAATTCGACATCATACACATAAATTGGTGTGGGATATGCCCTTGGACCTGTAGATTTTGGTTTTTCTTGATTTTCGTTAGTGGCCTCATTTTCAAGGCCTTTTTTCTCATTTGGTGTGATGATACCTGATAGTGTTGACGCTGAATCGTTGTCCGTGATTTCGTCTTCTGATATTTCCTCTTGATCAAGCTCAATCGTTTTATTTATTTTACTACATCCTGCTTTAGACTGGACCTCACTTTCAGTATCACGTTCAGAGCTAACTTTTGTACCCTTATTAATTATTGGGGCAGGTTTTGATGATTTATCTGAATTGTTGGAGATACCGTATCTGATGTTTTTTATTTGTGCACCAGTACCGTAAGTCTCTATCATTTTATTGTACTCTTTATTTAACATGTGTGGGTTCAGAGTTACTATTTTTGCTTGATGTGTAGTATTTACCATTATTTCTCCCTTTCTCTTTCTTTCCATTTTAGAAGAAGAGCCTGCGGGGAGAGTGGTAGGGGGTTTAGGTCGATTGCCCCTTCCTTTTGCTGGTTGATGTCTCTGTGTATCTTCAGTATTTTTCGTAGAAGTATTCATCTTGTTTTTATTTTCCAAGAAGTAAACACTTTTCAAAATCGATAATATATAAGAGTAATTTAAACTGTTATATAACACACCAACGCCATGGTAGCGTCACCACTGACAAACCGTCTTTAATCTCCAAAGAAGAGAATAAAAGAACACTTTTTTTTCCTCTCTTCCTTCCTTCACTCTTTTTCTTTTTTTTTTTTTTTTTTTTTTTTTTTTTTAAACTCTTAGAAACTGTATTTGCCTCGCACTTTTTGGTGATTAACTTTCTGTAATTGTTTATTGATTTTGAATTTAGCTATTGTTTGCACAATGAGTGATTGGAAAAAAACAAATTTTATATATATATATAAAAGGAAAGGGAGAAAAGAGAAAAGAAAAAAAGATTCACTCTACCTCCTTCTCCCTCCCATATTTTATCACAACTTTCACTATTTTTTTTTTTTTTTTTCCCCTTTTTGGAATCAAATGTGTGTAATTGTATTTAATAAAATTTGAATTTCAAACTGTAGCAGTGATTGGTAGGGACACCCTTACTCTGTCGCTGCTACCGGCAGACTCCCGCCAGGTACTCTACCGATTGAGCTATCCAGTGATATACCAATTTCCATTCAAATTGTCTTGAAAAGTCACACACACAGTATATACCCCACACCTCTGCCCATCACGCAGTAATTTAAATTAAATTTAATCATATTTTTGGTAAATTATACTTTGCGTGACTTTTGCGTGTATTGTGCAAATAGCGTGCGCCAATTTTTTATTTCAAATTATAAATTATACCAATTGAAATTTTCTATTTCAATTATAAATCATTCCAATTAAAATTTATATTTCAATTATAAATTATTTCAATTAAAATTTTTTATTTCAATTATAAATTATTTCAATCGAAAATTTTTATTTCAATTATAAATCATTGCAATTGAAATTTTCTATTTCAATTATGAATTATTTCAATTATTTGAATTCTAAATTATCTCAATTATAAATTATTTGAATTCTAAGCTATTTCAATTAAAATTTTTTATTTCAATTATGAATCATTTCAACTGAAATTTTTTCTTTTATTTCAATTATAAATAATTTCAATTATTAATAAAATCCTCGATTTTTCCAGATTCTCCATCCAATGGACGATGCATTGGGGTCCGGCTCATTTATGTCAATAAACTGCACTTCGAACTTTAATCAAAACATATTTTCAATTTTGGATATTTAAGTTCCATATTAAATTCATCTGAATTAATTTTTAATTATTCAAGTTTTATATTTAATTGATAATGATTGATTTTTTGGAATATTTGAGGAAATTCTAGAACATTGAGTGAATTTTTTCATCAAAAACATATTTCCAGTTTTACATTCAAGAAAATTGAAAAACATCGAGTGTATTTTTTTAATCAAAACATATTTTCGATTTTTGATATTCAAGTTCCATATTAAATTCATCCGAATTAATTTTTAATCATTAAATTGATAATGATTGATTTTTTAGATATTTAGGGGAATTCTCGAACATTGAGTGATTTTTTTATATTCAAGTTCCATATTAAATTCATCCGGAATAATTTTTAATCATTAAATTGATAATGATTGATTTTTTGAATATTTAAGGGGATTCTAGAACATCGAGTGATTTTTTTGAAGTGAAACTTCTTTACTGAGGGGGCAACATTTTTCGAGCGTCACGAAAAATAAGATCCGGTGAGGGGAATAGTTGGGTACGTGGTGGGGAGCTGCCAGAGGCGGAGAGTGTGTCAGTGGCTATACCACTCTGACGCATACTTTAGCGGTAGAGAGACAAGACGGTAAGGGGGGCGGGGGGATGAGCACACAACATAGCATGCTCCATGCTAGTGTAGTGGCCGAAAGGGGAGACGACAGGGGAGAGGTAAAAATAACGCAGCAGTAAATTCAATGAGTCAATTTTTGTCAATAGTTTTTTGAAAATATCTCGGAAACTAAGCGAGGTAGAGTGAATGTGCTCGATTCCTAGTTTGTAGCTCTATACGTTTTCTACAAGAAGACATCAGTGTAAAATTGCTCGATCTCGCTTAGCTTCCGATATTCTCAAGAAATTATTGACAAAAAAATGCAATGAACAGGATAAGTAGTTTTTTCGTGTGAATAGTTTATGAGAATATCTCGTAAATTACGTAAAATAGGACATTTGAACCCCAGTCCCTTCGTGTAGCTTTTGAAATTCTCTACATAAAAATCTACACGTAAATTTCTCTTTTCGCCTAGTTCTCGAGATATGTTCAAACAACTATTGATAGAAAAATCCTACTTTTTCTGTCTTTCAGATTTTTTGTTGTCAATAGTTTTTCGAGAATACTCGGGAATCGAGGGAATAAATCGATTTTACTCTGAACGTTTGTTGTTGAAAATTTCAAGAGCCACAAAGAGAGATCATGGAAAAATCGCTCTCCCTCGTTGAGTTCCCTAGATATTCTAAAAAAGTCATCAGAATACTGAGTAATTTTTTTCTGGAATAAGTCGATTTTTTGTTATTCTCTTTAGATAAATATTCCGGAATCTAAGCGAAATTGGATAATTCTGCCGCAATTTTTTTTGTAGAAAATTTCAAGAACTACGCATATCGATTAGAATAAAATCTCTCTATCCCGCGTAGTTTTCAAGAGATTCTTGGAAAAACTATTAAGAGAAAAATTACATCTATTAGTCTATTTTTTGTAGTACGACTATTTATGAATATCCCGAAAATGAGTGAAATAGCGTGAATTTGCCCTAATCCTTTTTTTGTAAGAAATTTCTGAAGCTAGAGAACGATGAAGGCAAATGGAGCAAATGGGCGTATCTCCATCGGATTTCGGGATATTCTTCAAAGATACCATTGAAACAGAGACTTCATCTTGGAGTCGCTTTTTTGTCACGGAATTTTGATGAATATCTCTTAAACGAAGCGAGATAATGCAATTCTAGTTGGAGCATTCTTTTGTAGTTTTCAAAATTCCCTACAAAAAAGGTCGATAGGAAAATTTCATTATCTCTCTCAGTTTCCGAGATATTTATGGAAAAAGCGGATGGCAAAATGGATATAAAGTTTTCAGACTAGTAGATTTTATTTTGTCATCAATTTTCTTTGAATTTTTCGGAATCTAAGCGAGATAAGACGATTTTGCACTGATGCTTTTTTAAAGAGAATTTCAAGAGGTTCAAAAAGGGAATGAAAAAAAATCGTTCTATCTCGATCAATTTCCGAGATATTCATAAAGAATTATGACTTTGAAAAATAAATTTGTCTGAATCCGTCATAATCATGGAAAAAATAATTTGCCGGTGAACAAAAAACCAATATACTATCTGCAGGTATTCGAATTTTTAAAGTATCAATTGCATCGCTAAATGTGCAAAATTGTACATTAGGTTGTGTTCATTGGAGATCATACTCATATCCTTACTATTGTCAACTATTATCTGTTATTCTATAAAAAAATCCGAGGAAATTTCATGAGTAAGAAGTTCCACTTCTGCCACGCGTGGATTCGACGCACCCTCTTTTCTTTATTAAAAACATATTTCCAGTTTTGCATTTAAGAAAATTGAAAAACTTTGAGTGAATTTTTTTTATCAAAACACATTTCCAATTTCAGATATTTAAGTTCCATATTGAATTCATCCCAATTAATTTTCGATCATTCAAGATTTATATTGACTTGATAATAATTGATTTTCGAATATTCAAGTTTCATTTCAAGTACTTATAATACTAGACTTACTTTATCAAATTGTGAAAAAAAAACTGAATTTCTTTCATTATGACTTCATTATTATTCATATCAATTTTTTTATTTATATACTATATTTCATACAAATATATATAGATAATTATTTTTTGAATACAAAGATTATTCTTTTAACATCTTATCACTTCATCGCAGCATTCTTTCCATGGTCCAAGTTCTGAGTGAATTCTACTTGGTTGTATTTCGTGCCAATGGATTGCATGAAAACTGTGGACTCTCCAGCTGCAATAACAGCTTGCATAGCCTTCAGTTGATCTGGATTTTTCAAGAAGAATACTGCTGTTTTTCGTGGTAGAAATGCAGCATGACTTTTGTTCAGCTCAACCACTATAGCTGGTCCATGTTGCGTATTGGCCTTATGGATCTTTGAGACTGAGTAGAATTTTCTCTTCTCAAGATCTGCTATTTTCAGACAGGGTAGAGGGTCATTCTGCAATTGGCCAGCAGCGTTGATTTTTGAGATGTCCATGTTACTCAATTGGAATTTTCAGCAATGGTGCACACAGTAGAAGACTCTCAATTCTCAGTTCTATTTCTCCGTTGAGTCTCTAATATTATGTTGGAGAAGGTGCAGACGTTTCTTCAAAATCCTTTGTTGCCAGCAGATGCTTCTCATAACCCAACTGAATATGATACTAATGTAACAATCACAAAACAGAACTCAATTCATACTCATTCTTTCCACTCCCCCCCCCCCCCCCCCCATTATAATGCCTTCAATCTGCTACGTCCCCCACCAATTGCGCATACTGTAACCGGACATTTACGGTCGCCAGGTGATTCAACCCGTTAATCACCAAGGTAGTGTGGCTTCTCCTTAATTTTAGCCCTTGTTTTTTGAATGATGGTTTTGTAGAGTTTATTCTACTTTTATTTTTGCTGAATAAATAAACATTTTCATTTATAAAAACGTTTTATTTACTATCGAGAAATGATTCCTCCTTTCCTTCTATATTCCTTCACATAGTTTTCCACAATAAGTAAAGTTTTTAATTGTTTTTTAGTTTAATTGAGCAGTGCTTCACAATATTTGTTTTTCTTTTTTATCATTATATTTTAATTCTCCTTTTTTTCCTTTTCAGGTCTTCCTTTTTGGCGTGAGTATCTTAAAATTAACTCTTTTACATTAATCAACTTTTTCCTTTTCAGGTTTTTAAACAACAGTAAATTCAACGTAAGTATCTCTCAGTTCACTCCTCTTATCTTAACTAATTCTTTTCTTTTTTCAGGTTTTAACAACGTAAGTATTTCAAATTCACTTTTTTTATTTTAACTAATTCTTCCCTTTTTTCAGGTTTTAACAACGTAAGTATTTTCAAATTCCCTCTTTTTATATTGCCTAATTCTTTTCCTTTTTTCAGGTTTTAGCAACGTAAGTATTTTCAAATTCACTCTTTTATATATAAACTAATTCTTTTCCCTTTTTCAGGTTTTAACAACGTGAGTATTTTCACATTCACTCTTTTACAGTTTTTCATAATTATTCTATCTATTTTATTCCTTTTTTACAGGTTTAATACTATTTTTTTTTTTTTACTTAACATCTTTTTTCCGAGCTGCCAATCAATGCGTCACCGGTAATCATCACTTTATTCACTTTTTTTTTTTTTTTTTTTTTTGAATTTCAGGTAAACTTAATTAGCCATCTTCTTTTTTCAAACAATAAAAACTCCTCCGAACCGGGCAGCGGTTGGAGCCAGACTAAGCTCGCGATCTGGCGTGAACGGGGAATTTATACCCCGTCTGATTGACAGGTTTCGATTTGATTGACAGGTTTGACTGACAGGTTTGATTGACAGGTTTGATTGACAGCTCGTTTTGATTGACGTAATCCACATTCTCTTAAAAAAAATTTCCCTGCTTACCGACTGACGTTCGGTTATTGCCCGTCGGTAACGCAGTTATTACACATTATTTAATTTTTAGCAATTCTCAAAAGTTTCTCGCGAATATTTACAAACTTAAATCTACTTATAAATAGAGTCAGTGCGGTGAGTGGGTTGGATAGATCTGGTAGGATTGGAGGGGAAACATCAGGATCCGTTAGTCCTCTCAACATTTCCAGTATCTCGTTGACTGGGAATGAAAAAAAAACAACCGTACGGTTTCAATACGTTGATCAACATGTTTAAGAAGTCCACGCGTCAACTTCAGATGATCATTCATCAAGAAGGCGAATACTCTAATAATTTTTATTATTTGCTGTTCGAAACTTCCGAGTTTTTTCATCTGTTATTCTGGATTCTGTTATTCAACATCTCTGAAAACTTGACGAGGTCACTTCTGATAATTTTTATTACTCTTAGCTCGAATGCTCCTGAATAATTTTTATTATTCTCGGGAATGTTCTTATAAACAATATCTATAGCTCGAAACTTTATATAACGATCAAAACAATCGTGGAATGTCCGAATCTCATTTGCTTTGAAAAAAAATATCAACCCACGCGGATAATCATTGAGAATCTTCTCCCCCCCCCCTCCCCCGTTATCCATCAGAATTTTTCTTCATCGTTATATATAGATATAAAAGCAAAGCGATCGGGTAGAGGAGAATCATTCACCATTTTTTAACCAACGTGAGTCTCCAGCCTTACGCAGAAATATTGGAAATATTGGAGCGTGCAAACGAGAATGCTCCTCCACAAGATGCGGAGCATTGGATCAATCAGGGTGATCACTACATCCAAATTTTCGGGAAGAGATTGAAGGAGCGAGATCGAGCTGTAAGTGAGAAGAATTTCATCCAAGCAACAATTCCCAACATTCAATCGCTCCAAGAAAAGTTCCGGAGAAAACAGCGAAGCGGTGGTGCAATTGCAACTGCATCACAAGAAACAATAAATGATCGGGTTCTTTGGAAGGATATGGCTACAGCATTTGAGGGGCGGATACGTACAGGTACTATTATTAACCTACAACATAAAGAACTCGAATCTTTCTTGGATGACGCGAAATATCTTGTTGATGCACAGTTATCAGATATATTTAAAAGTGTGAAAAATGTGAAGGTTAATACCGTTCCAGCAGCCAAGTATCATGTGATGAAAGATGGTGAAATTATGGAAGAAATGAAGCATTCCAATACAAAAAATGCAATCATATCTGCTAGCACAGATATTGTGAGCTTGTTCATTGATAATGTCACCGAACCTCTTCTTGAAAGAGTGGAAGATTTTCAAGAGCGTGACTCTGGTTGGCCACTCACCGAAGTTGTGAATTTGATGATTTGTATCAATAAGTTTGCACCCTTGACAGCAGGTTCATCAACTTTCATCAAGTTGCCCAATCACGTTCAATTTAAAAAGGCTGTAATAAATATAAAAAGTCATGATGAATATTGTTTCCTTTGGTCAGTGATATCAGCATTATATCCAACGAAGATACATGCTGACAGACCATCATCTTATCCACATTACACAAAAGCTGTAATACCTGGAACCAATCATCGATTGAGATATGGAGGTATCAAATTCCCTATTCCACTCAGTGATATTACTAGATTCGAGGGAATGAATGAATTGTCCATTAACGTTTATGGACTGGAGGTGAATGGTGATAGTGAGGAAGTAGTACCTTACCATCTGAGTAAAACTGCGTCAGCATTACCCACAATACACTTGTTCTTGATGTGTAATGATGCATTTGGGGCAACAAATCAGCAGCCTGTGTATCATTACGCATGGATTCGCAATCTGTCAAGGTTGGTGAGTGCTCAAATTTCGACACATGGACATCAATTGTGGCTTTGTGATCGATGTCTTTGCCATTTCCAAGAGGAGCGATCTTATAAAAACCATAGAGATGACTGTTTTACGATCAATAAGTGTAAAATGATTTTTCCAACGGAAGAAAACTCTATTTTGCGATTCAAAAATTATCGTTTCAAGGAACAGGTTCCATTCGTGGTTTATGCTGATTTGGAGTGCTTATTGACACCCATAGAGGATGATGAAAAATTGATTCAGAGACATGTTCCGCATAGTGCTGCCTTTTATCTACATTGTTCATTTAACAAAAAATTATCTGAATTGAAGCTTCATCGTGGACCCGATTGTATTGAGTGGTTCACAACATTACAATCAATTGGGGAGAAGGTTCATTATTATCTAAGAAAAATAATACCAATAGATCCTCTCACAACTAAACAGATGCATGATTATCATAATGCAGAAATTTGTCATATTTGTGAAAAGGCTTTTACACCCGATGCTGTGAAACATTGGGATCATTGCCATTTCACTGGAAAATATCGTGGGCCTGCACATCAAGGATGTAATTTGAATTATCAGAATGCTCATGATGTACCAGTTGTATTTCATAATCTCTCAGGGTATGATTCACATTTTTTTATCAAGGACTTAGCTAAGCGCTTCAATGGTACACTGCAGCTTTTACCAATCAATAAAGAAAAATATATTGCATTCAGAAAGCAAGTTCCAAGAACACAAGTACATCTACGGTTCATCGATTCGTTTCGTTTTATGGCAAGCAGCTTAGGGACTTTAGCATCTGATCTTTCTGATATTGATATGAAAATCACGTTGCAGCATAGTGAAAATAGTGACATGAAATTTCAGTTATTGGGACGAAAAGGAATATTTCCATATGAATATTTAGATAATTGGTCTAAGCTTGATGATTCGCAATTACCACCACAAGAATCCTTTCAATCCAAGTTGACAAATGAAAATATATCTGAATCTGATTACCAACATGCTCATAATGTTTGGAATACATTCCAGCTCTCTACACTTGGAGAATATTCTGATTTGTATTTGAAAACTGATGTGCTCCTTTTAGCAGACGTAATTGAAAATTTTAGGCAGAACTGTATGTCTGTATATAAGCTTGATCCTATGCATTATTATACTGCTCCTGGACTAGCATTTGATGCAATGCTTAAGTGCACTGGGGTTGAACTTGAATTATTGACAGATCCAGAAAAACTATTATTTATTGAAAAAGGAATACGGGGGGGTGAAGCTCAGTGTACAAGTAGATATGCAAAAGCCAACAATCCATACATGGAGGATGGGTATGACTCCGAAAAAGACACATCATATCTCATGTATTACGATGTTAACAATTTATATGGTGCAGCCATGTCACAACCTTTATCATATGGATCCTTCGAGTGGGAAAATATTGAGAATTTTGATGTATTCAACAGCGAAGATAATTCACCAATCGGATATATTTTAGAGGTAGACTTGGAATACCCTAAAGAACTGCATGAAAATTATCGGGATCTACCTTTATGTCCAGAGCATCACACACCTCCTAATGGAAAAAATATTAATTGATGACGACTCTGTTTAATAAAGAATCTTATGTGATACATTACAAAAATCTGAAGCAGTGCTTGAAGTTAGGCATGAAATTGAGTAAAATTCATCGAATACTGAAATTCAAACAGTCACCATGGTTAAAATCATACATTGATTTGAACACTGATAAGAGAAAACAGTCAGTCAATGAGTTTGAGAAGAATTTCTTCAAGCTCATGAATAATGCAGTTTTTGGAAAAACTATGGAAAATGTGCGAAAACATGAAGATGTCAAAATAAGTACTCAGTGGAGTGGTCGGTATGGGGCGAGAGCACGAATAGCATCACCTAACTTCCATAGTAGTATAATATTTGATGATGAAGATTTTGTAATAATAGAACTAGGTCGTACACAAATCACTCTTAACAAGCCTATTTATGTAGGATTTTCTATACTCGATTTATCAAAAATATTAATCTATGATTTCCATTATGATTATGTAAAACGAGTGTTTGGAAATCAAGCAAAATTATTGTATACAGATACTGATAGTCTTCTTTATCATTTTCAAGTGCTTGACATATATACATGCATACAAAACGATATTTCTAGATTCGATACATCCGATTATTCTGATGATAATATCCAGAAAATGCCGAGAAGGAATGAAAAAGTATTAGGACTCATGAAAGATGAGTGCAAAGGGAAGATGATGAGTGAATTTGTTGGACTACGTGCTAAAATGTATAGCTTTAAAATCTGGGGGGAAAAAAAGGAAAAGAAAAAACTCAGGGGTATAAAAAGATCGACACTGAAAACAATAACTTTCGACGATTATAAGAAATGTTTATTTGAGAATAAAGAACTTGAGAAAACTCAGTACTTGATTCGGAGTAAGCATCATGCTGTACATACGATAAGGGAGAAGGAGTTAGCTCTCAGCCCTCATGATGATAAGAGAATTCTATTACCAGATTGTACAGACAGGAGGATCCTATTTTTGAATGACTCGATAATAATGGTTTGATGATCTCCCTAAATTTCTGAGAGTGATTCTCCCGAATTTCGTTTGTTCTCTCGTAATGTAGACGATGTGAATTGGTGTAGTCGATGAGATGAATGTAATTTTCCTTATCCGTTTCCTTAATATGTTGAATATTAGGTTCTTTCCTGAAAATTGACTCTATCAAACCAGGTGTTAGAGTGACATCACCCTTTAATATCATCAGACTCCCATCGAATTTTACTGGTGAATCTCCCATGTATAGACCTTTCTTCAGCTTTCGAATACCATATTCACAATCAAAATTGGTTTTCTTCCCAGTCTCGAGCTGTTTCAGATAAGATGAAAGAAGTTGTGTTGTATCAGCTGGCAATGATGTTCCTGGAATTATTGTATCATCGAGGCATTCCAGGGACTTATCACCTTTTTGATCCAATTCGTCCTGGCTAGATGACATATATCCA
>OZ012614.1:7780514-7888014 GCA_963942555.1 Aleiodes leptofemur
CAATCAAATCCTCTTTGGTATCTTCCTTCCTTCAAATCACTGTCTTTATCAATCACAAGGAATGCATATTTACTAATCCTCCAACAAGCTGAGCACAAATCTTTAAATTCTGTGTATGACATATCTGTATTGACATGATCATCATATATGTGTTTTGAGTTCATCTCATCTTGACGGAAAAGTATTAGGAAATTTGTATTATCCCGTACAAGATGCTTTGGTATGCGAGTATATGTTTGACAAAGATAAAATGAATCCACATCTCTGTGTCCTCCCATACAGAAGAATGCACGCATATTATCTTGTTTTTCGCAAGCTACATCATCAAATATAATGATAGAATTTGGTCGTGTATCTTCTGGTTTAACCACTTCCTCATGATCGTTGAATGGAAAATAACTCACAACTTTCGAAGATTTTAAGAGTTGCTCTAGGAATTGATATTTTGGTCGATTCAGAGATTTTGAATATACATATACATTCTCAAATCTCAAACCATTTGGATGAGTTATAAGAGCAAAAAGAGCATTTGTTTTACCACAATTTGATGGACCGCAGATGACGGCGCGGATACTATTAGGTAATAAAGAACCATGTCGTTTCGTTTTTCGTGGATTTTCCTGTTGTACCATTTGATCGAAATTCGCGACGGGTAAACTAACATTCTGCTTCTTGAACTTCATATTGCCAACTGATATACGCGTATATAAATTAGCTATATTTATATGTCTCGGATCAGTTGATGTTAGACTATGGTTTTGCGTAGACGTATGGGAAATCAAAGTGGAAAAGGACTTGCAAATAAAATCATAAATAAGAACCTGTAGAATTACATATAACAGGCTATCAATGCTGTGGGCCCGGAACAAAGCTACAGAAAAGATTAGCGCGTGGAGATCCTGGAATCAATCCTCTTGATTCCGCCTGTAAGGAACACGATATCACCTTTTCCCAGAATAGAGAGAATTTACCTGCTAGACACGCAGCAGATGAAATTCTTACAGAAAAGGCCTGGGAATGAGTTTTAGCAAAAGACGCAACTCTTGGTGAAAAGGCAGCAGCGTGGGGTATTGCTAATACGATGAAAATTAAACGCAAACTGGGCATGGGGGTAAAAAAGAGAGCTAGAAGCAAAAAGAAAAATGGGAAAGGTCTCAAATTTAAGCAAGCTGCCCTACGCAATATAGTAAATGCAGCAAAATTGTCTATGCGATCGAGACCAGCTTCTATTAAATCTGCTTTGAAAGGAGCACGTGAAGCAGTGAAAAATTCTGGTGGGAAACAGAAAATTCGTTCACCCAGGATACTGCCTGTTCCATCTAAAATAGGTGGGCTATTACCAACATTCCTCATCCCAATTTTCGCTGCACTCAGTGCTACTGGAGCATTAGCTGGAGGAGCTGCTGGAATCGCGAAAGCTGTCAATGACTCGAAGGCTGCCCATGAAGCTTTGAATGAGAGTCAACGACACAATCGTACACTAGAGGCTATTGCTCTAGGTAAAGGGTTATAGCTGAAACCTTATAAAAAAGGTATGGGACTCCATCTAAGACCAAAAAACGTATGAGACTACCACACCGAGCTCTAACTGATGCTGATTTGTTGAAATATGCAAAACTCATGAAAATTCCACATTTTCGTGGTGTTTTCATGAGAAATAATATGCCTATAGGGGGTCCCAGAAAATACGAATATGCCATCACCAATCTTGATGATAAGGATGGATCAGGTACTCACTGGGTAGCTTATAAGAAAAAAAAATATGGAGATTATCTACTACGATAGTTTTGGAAATCTCCAGCCTCCTCAGGATTTAATAAATTATTTCGGTGCTGGTAGTATAAAATATAATTATGAGAATGAACAGAATTATGATACCATCATTTGTGGACATCTATGTCTTAAATTCCTCTGTGAAGATTAATTATATATTAGAGTGGAATCATTCATTCATCATCAGTGCGTGAAAAACCACGATGGGAGACTCTTTCACACTCACATTAACTGGAACATCCTCAGTACTTGAGTCACATTATTTCCCACCGATTGCATTGCAGACCTCTAAAAATTATAGTCCGGGCCTCATTGAATTATTAACATTCAACTCCATCCCTAATGTTGATGAAGGAAACAATAAATTCTATTTCACTAATCACTTGATGAATGATGAAAGTGTCATCATCATTCCCACTGGTAATTATGAGATTGAAGATATCTAGAAGTATCTACAGAAAAAATTGAAGGAGCAGGGAATTTCATTCAGTTTAAAAGCTGATAATAATACGCTTACTACTGAAATGATGTGTGATAAGCCGATCAATTTCATGCATCAGGATTCAATTGGTTCAATGTTGGGTTTCAAGCAACGTCTTCTTCCTGCAGGTCATTCACATAAATCGGATATGCCAGTCTCACTCATTCATTGCGTGTTGAGTGTAATATTACAGCTGGATCATACGTAAATGGGGAAAAAGTTCACACGATTCATGAATTTTTTCCTAGTGTTCCACCAGGATATAAGATCATTGAAGTACCAGCACATGTCATTTATCTTCCGATTGCCGTACAGTCAATAGATCATTTGCAGCTAAAAATTGTAGATCAGGACCGACGTATCGTGAACTTTCGTGGAGAAGTCATTACAATCAGACTACATCTCAAAGCAGCCGCATGAATGATGGGTATAGTTTTTCATAACAAGGATAACAATGTGGGAAAGAGTTATAAAACAACAACAAAATGCCCAAGTTTCAACAGTCATCGAGCACCGCTGAAAGCGATAACACCTCTGAATCAGAAGTTTCTGAAGAGTCTGGGTCTAAAACTTCGTGGGAAAGGAAGAAAGTGAAAGTAAAATTTTGTTGCATCATTGTAGCTTGCTGTGTACCATGGAAGAAATTTTGAAGATACAAAAACCAATCATTTTTGATGAGTCAATTGCACATTATGAGATTCATGCTCATCAACCATTTGCATCCTCACCATTTAATAATAATGATGAAATTCGTATTGCTGTGCAGCATCAAGACTTGTGTGTGTACCCAAGCAAAAGTTCATTACACATTCTCGGTCGATTGACGAAACCCAATGGTACAGATGCTACTACTACAACAAAATTGGTGAATAATGCTATCTGTCATCTATTTGAAGAAATTCGTTATGAATTAAACGCAATCGAAATTGATAGATGCAAGAACGTTGGTTTGACTAGTCTCATGAAGAATTATATTTCTCAGAGCCCCAACCAAATTTTCACTCTGGAGAATGCTGGCTGGATGCTCAACGATGATACTACTGTTGTTGATGAAAATGGATACTTTGATATATCCATACCTCTGGATATGATTTTAGGATTTGCTGAGGACTATGATAGGATAATTGTCAATGCAAAACATGAGTTGATTATTACGCGCACACATCATGATCTGAATGCTATTATACAACCTGCACCAGCTGCTGGAGCGACAGCAGAGGCATGGAAAATTTCCCTAACAAAAATTGAATGGTTAATACCATATGTGAAGATAGCAGACTCACGAAAAGTGAATCTACTGAATCTTGTTGCTAAGGATACACCGTTACATATAAGTTTTAGAGCCTGGGAATTGTATGAATATCCACTCCTACCTCAAACTTCAAAGCATGTTTGGGTTGTGAAACGCTCATCACAGCTGGAGAAGCCTCGCTATGTCATCGTGGGATTTCAGCAAAATAGGAAAAATTCGTTGACTCAAAATGCGAGTGAATTCGATCATTGTAACATTCGCGATACAAAATTGTTTTTGAATTCTCAAAGTTATCCCTATGGCAATTCAAATCTTGACATTACTCACAACCAATATCCTTTATTGTATGATATGTATACTAACTTTCAAACTTCTTATTATAATAAGGAGTCAGAACCACTATTAAGTAGAGGAAAATTCTTAAATACTGCCCCACTCATTGTAATCGATTGTTCTAACCAAAATGAATTTTTGAAATCTGGTCTAGGTGATATTCGCTTGGAATTTGAAGCAAATGGATCATTCAAAGGAAATACTGCAGCATACTGTCTAATATTACATAATCGCATTGTTGAATACAGTCCACTTAGTGGTAGTGTTAAAAAACTTATGTAATTTTTTGTGAAAAGTGTATTTCTTCTATGAATGAATAAAATTTGAGTTTTTAATGAATCTTTTTTCAACACAGTTAGGGGTAGGGGGGAATAATCCTAGAAAAAATATGAATATATTTAGATTCATCATTGATCTACTCATCAGTTTCATTCAAACTACCTAAGTGACTACATCATGAGTGGAGCCCAAGATTCTAAAGGAAAACCCAATTCATTTTCTGGATATGCGACTTCGTATGCACAGTATTCAGCTGAAAAAATGGAAGAAGATACGAAGATTCGAGGCAGCCAATCTTACCGTGGACCAGAACCATCAGGGAAACATGGTGCTGTAGGTGATGGGCGTTCAAGTAATCAGGGTGAATGGAATCCTAAACGACTTTATTAATTGACAATATGTAAAAATCATTAAAAAATAATAAATAGTTTTCTTCATCGAATTTTTTCTTTTATTTCTGTTTATACCTCAATACATCCTTTATTACTATACATTACATTACATGAAATAGTTTATTATAAATGTCTAAGCGATGTTAGGTAGAAAGGACTGGATCTAAAATTTCTGCATGGAATTCAATTCGTCGTTTGAAACGATCATGGTCACGAGCTATTCTTTGCCAGTGACCTTCACGGGCAGCTCGATACGCGAAATTCCAATGAATCAGGAAATGAATTTTCGGCTCCAAATGGAATTGGACTTTTTTAACTACTTCCTCTTCCACTGTTGGTGATATCATTTCTTTAGACGCCATTACTATTCGTTCTTTAGCATGTATCATAGTCCATTTTGAAAAATTCTACCGCTTGCTTCATTGAGTCCAAGCTCTTCTCCATATCATCAATGGAATCCTCCAGCCTTATACAGGGGCGACAGAGCATTTTTGAAGAATCCTTGATCTCGTATCCAATCATATCATCCCAATATTGGTGTATATCTTCAATGAAATCAGCGATGATACTTTTATCCAAATCTTTGCATGAATCGAAGTGCTTACTCAGAATATCACTTTCACTATGAGAATATGGTGGTGTTGTTAATAACCATCGAATTTCATCAATACCCAATGGTTCTAAATCAATGGCTTGCTCTTCTCACACGTTAATTTCACTTATTACCTTTGCAAGAAATTCTTTAGACTTCTGTAGTTCATCAATACATTGAATTATGTACAACAACCGTCCATGTCGCAGAAGTCACTTGCAACAATTATTTTTTCTCCTGCGTCTAGATTTTACCACTTCCAGATTTTTCCAGAAATCATACAAGTCTTTAGTTTCAGATATCGCTGCAGCTTGATGTTCCTCGTTGAAGTGATCTTCAATTATGAGAGATCCATGTTTAAGATTTGGTGTTTTGACAAGATCTTGCTCGACGAAATCAGCACTTTCTGAATCAACCATCGCAACTTTCGAATATTGAATGATCCATCGAAACTGGATAGCCTCCTTGATATAAGTTTATCCCCACCACAAACCAAAAAGGTTCTAGAAGATTCTACGAATCACGACGTCATATCTTATATAAGATAAATGAAACTGAGTGCTCGAATAAATATACCCCCCTCCCCCCCGTTATCCCCTCACACTCCACCCCCTTGGCGCAATAATAATGATATTAATAATAATAATAATGATGAAAGGTTCACTATAACTCAAGTGGTCCAGAATCGGCTTTGACTATACTACTGTCCCCTTCGGCCGTGGAGTCCTCCTCGATCATTTACTCTTGCTTGAGCATTAGGCATTCTCGGTCGCTTCGAACCAGCGATATGTTCATCAAGTAGTCCCGAAACCAAATTGAACTGAATTTAATCTAGATAGTAATCGCCTCATTGAAAGTTTGATGATGCGATATATAGATATTCATTGTTTGTGTATGCCCTGATATACACTATAAGTCCTCATGAATCTATTTTCAGAGCAAGCTCACTCACCATCTAATAATTCTAGATCTCTCGGGTCAGTTACATTGAAATCCAATCATCTTCATTGAATGGTTCTCGTTCAATCCACCACGTTAGTTTCCATAGATAACGCAAACGATGATGGTCCATCATTTCATTGATATGAGCAGCCAAGTTATCACTGAAATATGAACCTTCCATTGACATTCAACATTTATTTTCACATTTCCTAGTATAGAAAATATTAATAATACAAAATTGAGAAATGTCAACAATTAACACATTAAGTGGTGCATATCGATCAAAGATTCTTTGAATTCTTAATTGCTCCTTCACCAAATAAGGATTTGAGTGTAGTCGAATACGCAATCCTTCTCAACTGCCTTCAATTTAATTTCAATCATCCTCATGATATGTCTCTTAATTGTTCTGAACAAGTGGAAAATTGTGGTACACTTAGTAATATAATTACGGAGTTCGAGGCTTATTACGATTTGCATTAGTTATAGGGGAAGGTGGGATAGAATGGACACTCCAATCAAACGCTTCGAGATTAAATTTTTGAAGTGAAACTTCTTATACGAGGTTCTACCGTTTAACGCTGTTGCGTTACTTTTCCACGCTGTCGCGGAGGGGGAAGAAAAAGAGGGAGAGAGAGATAATCGAAGAGTGAGAGGACAAACGTGCGCATTGAAACCGTACGGTTACTTTTTTTTATTTCCAGTTAACGAAATACTGGAAATGTTAAGAGGACTAGCGGATCCTGAGATTTCCCCTCCAATTTTGCCAAATTTAGCTGATCCAATCACCGCACTAACACTTTTCACACGTAGATTTAAGTTTATAAATATTCGTAAAAAGCTGTTGAAAATTGTTAACAGTTAAAAATTTAAAAAAGAGATTAATCTACCTTACCCACTGACAATAACTAGGCGTCAGTCGATAAGGAAGGAGGTTTTTATTGTCTGATTTGAAAATTGTTAAAATAATTGGTACGTCAATCAAGCTGTCAATCTACCTGTCAATCAAACGGAAAGACACCTGTCAATCAAACGGGGTATAAATTCCCCGTTCACAGGAGATCGCGAGTTTATTCGGACTCCAACCGCTGCTCGGTTCGGATGAAATTTTATTATAAAAATCCTGAAAATAGAAAAATAATTATTTAAGTTTACCTAAAAGTTCAAAACAAATAAAAGTGATTGTCAGTGACACGTGGATTGGCATCTTGGAGAAAAAGGTGATAAGTGAATACTTACGTTGTTAAACCTGAAAAAAGGGAAAGAATTAGTTAAGATAAGAAGAGTTTTAAGAGAAAATACTTACGTTGTTAAAACCTGCAAAAAGGAAAAGGATTAGTTAATACAAAAGGAGTGATTTAAAATTAAAAAAAGTTAAATTAAGGATACTTACGTTCAAAAACCTGAAAAAGGAAAGAATGATTAGGATAAGAGACTAATTAAAAATACTTACGTTGAATCTACTATTGTTCAAAAAACCTGCAAAGAAAAGAGTGATTTAAAATAAAAAAAGTTAAATTAAGGATACTTACGTCCAAAAACCTGAGAAAGGAAAGAATGATTAAGATAAAAGAGTTAAATTAAAAATACTTACGTTGAATATACTATTGTTCAAAAACCTGCAAAGAAAAGAGTGTTTTAAAATAAATAAAAAAAAGTTAAATTAAGGATACTTACGTCCAAAAACCTGAAAAAGGAAAGAATGATTAAGATAAAAGAGTTAAATAAAAAATACTTACGTTGAATTTACTGTTGTTCAAAAACCTGCAAAGAAAAGAGTGATTAAGATAAAAGAGTTAAATTAAAAATACTTACGTTGAATTTACTATTGTTCAAAAACCTGCAAAGGAAAGAGTGATTAAGATAAAAGAGTTAAATTAAAATTACTTACGTTGAATGTAATATTGTTCAAAAACCTGCAAAGAAAAGAGTGATTAAGATAAAAGAGTTAAATTAAAAATACTTACGTTGAATTTACTATTGTTCAAAAACCTGCAAAGAAAAGAGTGATTAAGATAAAAGAGTTAAATTAAAATTACTTACGTTGAATGTACTATTGTTCAAAAACCTGAGAAGAAAAGAATGATTAAGATAAAAGAGTTGAATTAAAAATACTTAAGTTGAATTTACTATTGTTCAAAAACCTGCAAAGAAAAGATTGATAAAAAAAAAAAAAAAAAAAAAAAAAAAAAAAAAAAAAAAATTTAAAGATAGTCACGCTTGAAAAGAAGTGAGAAGAGAGACGGTGAAATATTGCTCAAATTAAAATAATGCATAATTGAAACTTTACTTACTGTGAAAATCTCTGTGAGGAAATATAAAAGGAAAAGGAATAATTATTTTCTGTTGGAATAAAATAAATTGCATGTTTTATAAAGGAAAGAGTTTAATTATTTAATAAAGATAAAAATAGTGTAGACTCTGCAAAATAATTAATCGAAAAAGGGTTCAAATTCATAAGAAACCGTATCACCTTGGTGATTCACAGGTAAAATCACCTGGCGACCGTTATTGTCCGGTTACAAGTGGCGACCGTGACAGGACTCGCGCAGTTGGAGGAAATCTGCGTTAGATTAAAATAAAAAATTTCTAACAAAATAGAGGAATTAGCTTCCTTATTAACGCTTTCACTTTACTGTATTGCCAAGCTCAAAATGTACCCGTATAATACGCGTAACAGAGGAGGGGCATACAGAAGGCCACCAATTAGACCAGTGGATGGGGAAGATAATCCACATGAGCTAGCGGCAGCTATCAGAAACTCACCAGTGCTGAACAACCCAATAGAGGTTGAAGTAAACATCGAGAATGCTCAGGTTCCAGTGCTAGACGGGGGGCTAGGCAATGTCCAGGTCAATAGAAGACGGGCAATGGGACCAGACGAGATAGTGTCCGGAAGTCTACAGCGTCCAGCATCACGGGCGTCGATCGCCGGATTTCAATCACCTAATGATAGTGACACAGAAGAAGTACACATGCGGTATGAACCTCCACCAGGTTTAAATGTTTTTCGAGGATTCAATACAGGTCAGGCTGGTCCGTCAGGAAATGTCCAAGTCCCATCTCCAGTAAGGCCAGATTTGAATCTGCCAACAGACAATGAACCAGCCAACAATGCCGTTCCCCAACCAGAGGATTTCGTCAGACCAGGGGATGGTCAGGAAGCACCGGACGACATCCCAGAGGTTCATTCACGGAGGATTAGTCCACTACGAGTCCCACCTAGGAGGAATGACAGTTGGAGGAATAGAAGAGATAATTTCGGTTTTCAACGTAGCAGATCCAACCTTAGGGCGGTTGATGAGACCATTTATCATTCGCCAAGGAATGAGTCGTTCAGGCCGAATGTTGGGAACCAACGTAGGAATGAAGGCGTCAGAGTGGGCAATGTACGCCAGGAACCCAGCACGAACCCCAGACCACAGGTATCCAATGATCAGGCTAATGAAAATACTTACCTGAGGTCAGTCATTAACGATTTACATCAACACATTGCCGCTATGTCACAAGGACTACTGCAAAATCAACAAAGGGCAGTCCCGGTGCATGAGGGGATCGTACATGACCATTTATCAAGAGTAATCAAGGAAAACTCAAGGATCCAAGACATCAAATTCTCGGGAGACATAAGAAATTGTAACCCAGTCAAATTCAGGAACGAATTTGATAGAATATGTGCAGAAGAAGGCATATCAGAGGCTGGTATGAGAAATCATTTCATGGCAGCCCTCAAAGGGCCAGCCAATCAGTGGGCTCAAGTAATTGATGCTAATTCATACAATGAACTCCAGAGGAAGTTCATTGCAAAGTATTGGAGTGATCGAGTCCAGAGGGAAGTTTCAGCTCATATCGCGTCTGGGAGATATGATGCTGAAAATGATGAAAGCATGGAGACGTATTTCCTGTTATGGCTCACACATGCTCGTCATTTAGATTATGGAACAGACGACAAGTTCATTATGAATCAACTGAAATATCACTTCTCCGAAAGGGTTTTTGATAAAATCGAAGCCAGAGATCCCCAGACACCTGAGAGGATGGCCGAGATCCTGGCTGAATTGGATAATCGAACGAGTTTGGCATTCCGCCCCAGCGAACCTCGGGGAAGAGGACAACGACCACAGCCTCCAAGAGGAAGGACACAGGACCAAGGAACGTCATCAGGGTCGGCTCAGCAGCAAACAGCACAGACCAATCAGCGGGCATCGAGTGCAGCTCAAACGACCCAACCACCGCAACGCTTTAACAAACCTTATGCTGGGGCTTATGGGCAAAAGCCATACCCTAACCAGGCAAACCAGGGAGCAGCTCCCAGAACGGCACTGATACAAGAGGAGCGGAAGGAGACAGAGATAGTAGAGGACGCTCCAATGGAGAACCTCAATGTGGCAATCATTGAGACAATCGCTCTGGAAGATGATAGTGAATGGGAAGACGTTGAAGAAGACACAATAGCAGTGAAAGAAGAAGTGCAAAAAGAAAAACCAAGACTAGCAGTTATGACAGTTGACCAAGAAAGCAAGGATCACGAGGAAATGATTAAGCCCTGTGCTACCATCTCGGTAACATCAAAAGAATGTCAATTTAGGGCAATTCTTGACTCAGGGTCACAGGTTAGTGCAATTAGCCTGGATTGTCTGGAGAAGTTGAATAAAGACAATAATATTCCATTGGTTCCGACAAAGAAGTTATCAATCATGGGAGCTTTTGGAAAGAAGTCCAAACCGGTGAAGCAGACCGCGTTCTTAACGTTACAGCTGGGGAAGTTTAAGTGTGATCACAGCGTTTTAGTAGTCCCAGAGCTATGCAGTCCAATGGTGATTGGGCAAGACTTTTTAATGAAATTTAAGGCTGAAATTAGCTACAAAAAAGGAAAACTTCTAGTGTGCTCGAATAATGAGGAAGAGTTCGATATTCCAATAGAATTGTTCGACAACAGAAACGTCAGTATCATTCAAAAGGATTCAGAGATCACAGAAGAGATCGCAACAATATTGGATAGATATCCTGAGGTGTTCAGAGAAGAGCTAGGGCGAGTGAACAACTTCGTGCATCATATCGAAATAAAAGAGGAAAAGCCCTTCAAAAAGAAATTATACCCGATCCCAGCAGCATTTGAGGACGAGGTAGCACGTCAGCTACAGGAATTAGAAAAACTCAAGGTAATAAAAAAAGCACCAACAGAATATGTGAATCCGTTGGTAGCAGTAAAGAAGAAGACAGGCGAAATAAGAATTTGTGTTGATGCACGGGAGATAAACGATCGAATGAGAGGAGATTACACCCAGCCGCCAACATTTGATGAAGTGGTATCCCGAATGAAGGAACGGGAAATCTTCTCTACACTGGACATCTCAAAAGCATTCTGGCAGATTCCACTAGATGAAGAAAGTAAGAAGTATACTGGATTCATGTTCAGAGGACAGACCTATGTTTTTCATCGTTTACCTTTTGGATTGAAAACCTCATCAGGCTCGTTCATTCGAATGATTGAGGGAGTGTTAGGGGATGACATGAGGAATTACGTCATAGTGTACATAGATGACATTTTATTATTAACGGAGGAAATAGGACTCCATTTGGAGTTACTGGAGAAAATACTTTGACGGCTAAAGGAGGCGGGTCTAGTATTGAAAAAGGAAAAATGCTCATTTGCACAACCAGAAGCGACTTACCTTGGACATAATTTCAAACAAACACTAGTAGAAATGACAGAGGAAACGAAAGCGGTTATCAAAGCCTTTCCACGACCCAAGAAACGGAAGGATATCCAAGCCTTCTTGGGCTTAGTTAATTGGGAGAGACGATTTGTTCCAATGTTATCAAACTTCACGAGAACGCTAGAAAACTTGTTGAGGAAGGATATCAAGTTCAAATGGACAGAAGTAGAGGAAATGGCATTTGAGAGGATTAAAAACGAAATAAATCAGGCAAAAGCTTTAAGTTACATGAACAGTACGCGACATTTTGGAGTGGAAACTGATGCATCAGCTGTGGGAATAGGAGCGTGTTTGTTTCAATTTGATGATCAGGGCAATCGATATGATATAGCTTTTGTGTCAAGGAGTCTGAAAGGGGCTGAAACAAGATATACTATTACCGAGCAGGAAGCACTGGCACTAGTATTTGCATTGAAGAAATGGAAGGTGCATTTAATTGGGAGGCCCGTGTTGGTGAGAACTGATCATAAGGCTTTGAAATTCTTATCAGCATGTATCAGCACAAGTGATCGGATTGCAAGATGGTTATCATTTCTGCAGGAATTTGATTTAAAAATTGAACACATTCCAGGAGTTGGAAATACGACCGCTGACGCGTTATCTAGGTATCCGGTGGACCTAGAAGTATCCCAAACTCAAAACAAGCAGACAGTCTTCATTAGGCAGTTGATTAAGGAGGATTATTGGAAGCAATGGGACCGAAAGATCATAGATGCGCAAATTAAGGACACCAAATTGCATGAGCTAGTCAAGAACAAACCAAGGGAATATACCAGCAGAAAGGGGATTATCCGGGCTCAGACCAATGATGGGGAGAGAATAGTAGTTCCGAAAGAACTGGCATGGGAGTTGATAAATAATATCCATCAGTTCCTGGCCCACGTTGGATCCGACAAAGTGAGGCATTTCTGTCGAGAGTATTTCGTCATTAAGAATCTTACTAGACTGGCCAGGGATGTGACGTCAGCTTGCGAGGTGTGCCAACAGACGAAGATTTCACTGAAGGCGTCAGCAGGTCCAATATACTTCAGCCTTCCAGACAGGCCAAACCAGCAACTGTCAGTCGACCTATATGGGAAATTACCAACATCAAGACAAGGGTTCAAATACGTATTCGTGGTAATGGACATTTTTTCAAAATTGACTAAGCTGTATCCAGTCAAACGCCCTACAAGTCAAGTTCTGGTAGAAATACTAGAAAAGGAGCATTTTCCGCGATATGGCATCCCGAGTAGTGTTTTATCAGATTGTGGGACGCAATTCAAGTCTAAAGAATGGGAAGAAATGATGACGAGAAATAAAATATCGCTTAAATACACCTCCCCATACAATCCTCAGTCGAACCCAGTAGAACGGGTGATGAGAGAATTGGGACGATTCTTGAGAGTATTTATTCATAACAAAAAACATCAATGGCCAAAAGCATTAGAAAAAACGGAATTAGTAATGAATTCAACGGTTCACGAGAGTACAGGAGTTTGTCCATTTGAACTACATGATGGGGAGGAGAATCGTCTCCTACTACCCGATAAGCTGCTACCTGAAAAGAAAAAGCTGAAAGAAAAAGAAGAATTAATAAAAACAGTAAAAAAACAGTTGGAATTAGCACAGTTGAAGAGAATAAAGCAAGATTCGAAGAAAAAGCACGCTAAGGAGTATCGTGTGGGGCAAAAATGTTGGATTAGGATGCACCATCGAGTGGCAAGGAAAATTTCGTTACTATACGACGGGCCCTTCAAGGTTTCAGCGAAGGTAGCTCCGAATTGTTATCAGTTATCACACCTAGAGGGGGAAATTATTGGAGTGTTTAATTCACGACAGTTAAGACCCTACAGAGAAGCACATTTTCGCCCAAAGATAAAAGGTTTGGTTGTGAGACGGGTCTTGTGCTCAAAGAATACAAATAAAAGAATGGGACAAATTAAATATTCCATAAGGGTGATAGAGTCTAATAGCCCGATAGTTGAGTTGAGTGTTGATGGACGGAAAATGGAGGCGATTGTAGATACGGGAGCAGAAATCTCGGTGGTTAGTCAAAAGGCAGCAGAAAAAATAGTGAGGGAAGCAACGGAAGCATACATGGTGGAACGTGAAGAAATAAATGTTAAAACGGCGACGGGGAACCTGGAAAAATGCGGAAAACAAAGAATGAGACTACCTGTGAAGTTTAAAGATTTTATAATTAAATTAGAGTGTATAATAATTAAGAATGCGACATATGATTTGTTAATTGGAATGGATTTTCTTAGATGTATTGATGCGAATATTAATTTAAGTAGTAATAGTTTAATTTCTAATAAATTTAACATGAACTTACCTTTAAAAACTAACACTTTACACAAAAATAACATTCGAATAGTCCCGCGTAATCAGAACCCTTCATTACCATGAGAAACGCACAGTGCTGCCATCTGGATCGGGTAGACTCGGGAATACCATAATTTGGCGGTCGAGATGCCAAAGTCCGCCATTTGCCTGCAAAGAGAAAACAGTGTTTACATTGTGTTGACGAAATTAACAGTAGAAAAATGTCTAGACAAAATTTAACGATAATACAGAGAAAAATTAATAAAAAGAAGTTAGAATTATTGAAAATTGAAGAGGAGAAGTTAAGGGCATTGGAGGAAGTGAAGACAGTCAATTTACAATACTTAAAAGTGGTAAAAGATATGACAACAATGATGAAGGTTAAAAAACAAATAATGTTGGCAGAGATAGATAATATGAAAACAAAAACGTTGGAGAAGCTAGAGGAGAAGATAAGGATAAGAAGAGAATTAGAACAGACAGGGAGAAGGGGCAAAGGGCATATAACCTTGAATAATTTAATGAATAATGATGAAAATTTGCAGGAACCTAGTTACTCACCTGTACATTATTCTCCCAGGTATTGCAATCCCATTGTGTTGGATGAAGTGAGTAATGGCTCTGTAACAATGAGCACCGTAGACGTCACTATACCTGAAAAGAAAAAAATGTTCCTTGGAGACTCTGCTGCACCTAAAAAAAAAGAAAATAATGATGTTGAAGACTCTGCTATACCTGAAAAAGAAGGAAATAATGATGTTGAAGACTCTGCTGCGTCTGAAAAAAGAGAAAATAATAAGAATACTTACCAATTGGGTGTTGGAGACTCTGCTGCACCTAAAAGAGGGAAAAAAGACGATGATACTTACCAATGGTGGTTTGAAGACTCTACTGCACCTAAAAGAGGGAAAAAGGACGATGATACTTACCAATGGTGGTTTGAAGACCCTGCTGCCCCTGAAAAAAGAAGAGAAACATTGTTTGAAGGTCCGGAGGTATCTGAAATAAAAGAGAATGAAGTAGGGAATGTAGAGAATTTTCTGATGATGTTGGAAGACTCTGCTGCATCTGGAAAAGAGATACTTGACCTGGATTCCTGTCTAATGATCTTTGAAGATGCTGTGATACCTGAAAAAGAAAATTATGTGCTGGACAGGTTCTTGGAAAATCTTGGGAAGGCGGATAAAATCGAGAGAGGAATTGAAGCAAGGTTTTTTGGGGATGAGGCAGTGGATCCCGAGGATTCGGTTTCACAAAGCACCCGATGTGAAAGTCCAGAAGTACCTGAAGGAGGAGGCCCTAAAGAAGGAAGAGGTGAGAAAGGTTATGAAGTCGTGTGCTCTCCAGTTTCATCAACGGAAACAGTGCGCCTCAACCAGGTGGAGAGAGCGCGAGAGCCTGAGGCAGAGGATTGGCATAAGCTGATAGATGAGTGCCTGTCAGGTCCACCAGTGGACGTAAGTGCTCTTGAGCCAGATTTTTTAGAACAGATACTTAATCCAGAAGTCCCAACCAATCCAGAGTCCTGTGAGTATCCTGCTTATGTGATGGAAATTTTCTGCCTTTCCCACCTAATTAATGAAATTATCTAGGTAAAGCATAAAATTTGATGGGGAATTGAAACCGTACGGTTACTTTTTTTTATTTCCAGTTAACGAAATACTGGAAATGTTAAGAGGACTAGCGGATCCTGAGATTTCCCCTCCAATTTTGCCAAATTTAGCTGATCCAATCACCGCACTAACACTTTTCACACGTAGATTTAAGTTTATAAATATTCGTAAAAAGCTGTTGAAAATTGTTAACAGTTAAAAATTTAAAAAAGAGATTAATCTACCTTACCCACTGACAATAACTAGGCGTCAGTCGATAAGGAAGGAGGTTTTTATTGTCTGATTTGAAAATTGTTAAAATAATTGGTACGTCAATCAAGCTGTCAATCTACCTGTCAATCAAACGGAAAGACACCTGTCAATCAAACGGGGTATAAATTCCCCGTTCACAGGAGATCGCGAGTTTATTCGGACTCCAACCGCTGCTCGGTTCGGATGAAATTTTATTATAAAAATCCTGAAAATAGAAAAATAATTATTTAAGTTTACCTAAAAGTTCAAAACAAATAAAAGTGATTGTCAGTGACACGTGGATTGGCATCTTGGAGAAAAAGGTGATAAGTGAATACTTACGTTGTTAAACCTGAAAAAAGGGAAAGAATTAGTTAAGATAAGAAGAGTTTTAAGAGAAAATACTTACGTTGTTAAAACCTGCAAAAAGGAAAAGGATTAGTTAATACAAAAGGAGTGATTTAAAATAAAAAAAAGTTAAATTAAGGATACTTACGTTCAAAAACCTGAAAAAGGAAAGAATGATTAGGATAAGAGACTAATTAAAAATACTTACGTTGAATCTACTATTGTTCAAAAAACCTGCAAAGAAAAGAGTGATTTAAAATAAAAAAAGTTAAATTAAGGATACTTACGTCCAAAAACCTGAGAAAGGAAAGAATGATTAAGATAAAAGAGTTAAATTAAAAATACTTACGTTGAATATACTATTGTTCAAAAACCTGCAAAGAAAAGAGTGTTTTAAAATTTAAAAAAAAAAGTTAAATTAAGGATACTTACGTCCAAAAACCTGAAAAAGGAAAGAATGATTAAGATAAAAGAGTTAAATAAAAAATACTTACGTTGAATTTACTGTTGTTCAAAAACCTGCAAAGAAAAGAGTGATTAAGATAAAAGAGTTAAATTAAAAATACTTACGTTGAATTTACTATTGTTCAAAAACCTGCAAAGAAAAGAGTGATTAAGATAAAAGAGTTAAATTAAAATTACTTACGTTGAATGTACTATTGTTCAAAAACCTGCAAAGAAAAGAGTGATTAAGATAAAAGAGTTAAATTAAAAATACTTACGTTGAATTTACTATTGTTCAAAAACCTGCAAAGAAAAGAGTGATTAAGATAAAAGAGTTAAATTAAAATTACTTACGTTGAATGTACTATTGTTCAAAAACCTGAGAAGAAAAGAATGATTAAGATAAAAGAGTTGAATTAAAAATACTTAAGTTGAATTTACTATTGTTCAAAAACCTGCAAAGAAAAGATTGATAAAAAAAAAAAAAAAAAAAAAAAAAAAAAAAAAAAAAAAATTTAAAGATAGTCACGCTTGAAAAGAAGTGAGAAGAGAGACGGTGAAATATTGCTCAAATTAAAATAATGCATAATTGAAACTTTACTTACTGTGAAAATCTCTGTGAGGAAATATAAAAGGAAAAGGAATAATTATTTTCTGTTGGAATAAAATAAATTGCATGTTTTATAAAGGAAAGAGTTTAATTATTTAATAAAGATAAAAATAGTGTAGACTCTGCAAAATAATTAATCGAAAAAGGGTTCAAATTCATAAGAAACCGTATCACCTTGGTGATTCACAGGTAAAATCACCTGGCGACCGTTATTGTCCGGTTACAGCATGCGCTCTAGTATCCCTATGCCATAGAGCCTATAGTGTATGAGGGTCAGTGAATGAGAGAGTGAGAGAGAGAAAATGTGTGCTTTTGGAAACGACTCAAGCTGAGTTTGTTTTTCCATATTTTTTTGAAAATATCCCAGAAACTATAGAAGATATAGAAATTTTTGTAGGGACCTCTTTTGTTCATTCTAAAATTCTCCACAAAAAATATTCCCTCGAAATTATGCTATTTCGCTCCATGTGAGGAATATTTTTCGGGAATGAATAGATGAGAAAAATATAATCTCTCTGCTGCTGAATTAAACATTTTTTGTCAAAATTCCCTTCCGAATATCCCGAAAACTAGAGGAGATAGTGAAATTTTAGTTGAGATCCTTTTTGTAGCTCCTAGAATTTTCTGCAAAAAAGAGTCAGAACTAAAATACTCTATCTCTACTTTCTTAATATGGGTATTGAATGCTATATACAGGGTTTGGAAAGATAGAATAAAGTTGCTAAGCAGCCGAAGTCTATTATAAATATTGTGAAATGGAACCATTTGAAATTTTCATTATTGAATTTTCAATTCATGTAAAATACATATCATTAAAGATGTATGATCATGACAAAAATGTTCGATTTGGAGCTTCAAAATTTTATTGGAGTTAGATTATTCCTCAAAGAATTTTATTATAAAAAGTCCGGGGTAGGTAGCCATCCATATAAGAAAGAAAAAAATTATTGAAAATTGACAGAAAATACATGAGCTCTTATGGAGAAACGGAGGTTATGATCGTAAATTAATAAATATCTAATTTTCAAGCTCCCTTAGTACAAAGAACAAATATTCATAAGAAAAATGGATATTGTAGTAATTCGGTGATATTTCAAAAATCCTATGTACCCATTCATCCCGAAAATAAAAATAAAATTGAAATTCCGATTCACTTCATCATTCATTTCTCGTCGTGATTGGCCAGATTCACAGTTCACCTCACGTGGTCATTCTCTCCAGCTCACCCCGCAACCGTTCGAGCCTATCCCAACCCATCAAAATTCACGGTTCCCCCACTCTTTTGATCATGCATCCTTAAGGGTTTTAATTTGGTTTTTGTTCTGTTTCAAAAATGATGAGATAGAACAAAATACGTTCATAAAGACAGGTGAGGCTGGAATTTCTCATTCATTGGGAGAGATTTTGAAGTGTTCCAAGATATTCTCAAGAGGGCACCTCAAAAACTTTGCCATTTAATAGATAATTTCAGGGTCAATTCTTCCAAATAAGGTCCTGTTCAGCTTAGTCATTCCTGAAACGAAATATTTAAATTAAAATCTTCAACCATCGACGCATTTTCAGCTGGTTGAGAATCCCATAAGTTGAATTTGTAACGTCAGTTATCAGTTCGACGAACAATTCCATTTCACAATATTCATAGTTACTGATTGCTCAGTAACAATACCAGACTTCTTCAAACGTAGAACTTCACGGCTTTAGTGACCACTCATTAGGAATTACGATACGTGAATATTGAACGATATTTTGAGAATGGTGTACTAGGCTTGTGATTAAAAAAAACAATTGTATCCCAAGTGCTCCATCTTCAAGATATTTGAAGAGGTCGAGATTTAATTCAATTAATAAGATTTGATTCTTTACACGTAGTACATGAAGTTCAGCATTGCAAAAAAGAAGTTTCACTTCTTACGCGCGGCATTCCACGCACCCTCTTTTTTTATGATTTCATTGAACAACTGAGGACATATTATGTGCAAAATATGTGTCAAAATTTTTTTTCTTAATTTTTTGAAAAATCTACTCTCTTCACCGAGTTTTGAAGGGGTTTTTCCTTTGAAAATCGGGAAGATTCATTTTTTTGGCGATATCTCTGGTTCAGTTAATCGTAGTGACTTGGGGTTGATTTAAAATAAGAGGAGAGCTTACTTCCCATCGAGTTATGTGGTTCAAAAGTTTTTTAAATCATTATTTCAACTACTCATAGGCAATTTTCTGAAAATAAGTTTTTCCCCTATAAGTACTTGAAAAATAGAATTTTCCTTTCTTATTCAACTACATGAATCAATGGGAAATGAGCTTACCATTCATTCGAAATCAGCCCCAGGTCACTACGACCAATAGAACGAGGGATGTTCCCGAAAACCTGAATTTTTTCAGAAACTGAAGGAGTTTTCACCTCTAAATCTGGATCAAAAAATTGAATTTTTGGAAAATTGACAGATAAAAACTCCCGACAAATGATTTCCATGTGAAATTCCCTTGGCTTTCGAATGGATTCATCAGGAAAAATCTATCTCCAATATTTGCATCCATTTCGAGGACATTTCATAACATAAAATGCCAAAACCGACCCGTGTCCGTTTCACCCCTCGTGTCCATTCTACCCCACCCTCCCCTAATTATTTGTAAATCGAACTTTCATTGAATGTCATTAATATGAAAATGATATGGAATCACATATGAAAACTGGTCCAAATTTCGGGATGAATGCCTCCGAGCTGGTGAACAATATACTGATTGAAAGCTTCGGCGAGGCTGTTGGTTCTTGAAGCACTCTTCATCGTGTAGATAATCTCAGCAAATGGTCTCCATTGACACCGCATGTAGAGCGCAAATCTGATACCACCCTGCTAATAATTTGCAGGGATCGCATCAATTTCATCAACAACCATATCTAAGACAGCATCCCAAAGATCAGGTGGAACTTCAGTGAGAGCCCAACACTTCCACAGGGTTTCTTGTCAAACACCAGATTAAACCACATCGCCTTCAATGGCGGAAATGGTTGGGTGAAATAATTGTCATCAGTTTACACGATAATATTCTGGCAAGCGACGAAATTTATCCATGTGAAAACTAGGAAACTATAACCAGTGACCATATCCCTACCTGATAGTAATGGAATTCAGATTCCACCCACCTCACTCTAGAAAATTCAACTATTACGGCTTTCAACAGTGCTCTTTCAAAGTCTGTTATGATGGCCTCTAGCGTATATGTTAAAGTAGGCGCCAAAGTCTTTGGCGAACGAAACATTTCAATGGAGAGCTGCTCAGCACGTCCTCTCATCAAGTTATTCACAGCTGCATATCCCTGTAATTGTTAAGAATCTTCTTAAATTATCGACGGATCCGAATTACCATCGGATCTGTCATCACGTCAATCATCGAATTAATTATTCCAATGGTCACCAGAGGCGCATTGACCTCTCTGGCGGACCTGGAAACAAAAAGGCGCGTGCTAACGCGTCACTGATCATCGAGAATTTGTGCGAGTCACAACGTGTACGAAAATCATCAAGTGTGCAAAAACCGACGCCGAGTCGATAGACGCGAGGCAAATTAAACTTCTTTGTTTAACGGTTGAGTAGAGTTATCATTGAGTAAACTACCAAACAAATTAAATTACGATTTACAACCGTAATTTAACGAGAGTGAACTATCAATTATTATTAGTGAAGAAAGAGTCAATTATCAGAGACAATAACATTCAAAAAGAGCATTAGAATCAGTGCGGGCAAATTACTGCTAGTTTATCCATCCACGTTATTTATTAAAGAGTATATTTTTATAATAACCACGTGTTCGATTAATTAAACCTACCAACATAACTGTGTGGTCTATTGCTTGTTCACTTATAATTCCGCTTTGTCATCCGGGGAGCCGGCTATTCACATAGTCTACTGGAGAAAAGCATCAGGGAAATTACGGCGGGCTGCATCGAATTTCCCTTGGTAAGAAATCACCCCAAAAATTGAGGAGTTTCTTAACAGTAATATGTGAGGGAAGAATATTCAAATTGAATTAAATTACTACCAATACAGGAAGGTTTCGCACCTGCTCCCAAAGCCTTACGCTTCTCATCTCTACCCTTTCTTCTAAGCAGCACCGCATCTCAAGTTCCTCAATTCAGATCAATTTTTATCAGCATCGATCTTTTAGTCGTCGATTCTCGATGTTTTAGATCAATTTTTGTAGGTTCGATTAATCGACTGAATCAATTCTTGCACAACAGAATCGATTCATTCGACCTTTTCTTGGTTCACGTGGTTTCATATCTTCTTCGTAATAACATCAAACTATCATAAAGGATATTGTTGAAGATTTCATCGTTGCAGGTATGTACCTAACTAATAAAAATCATGCTGTGGTAATTTCTGAATTAATGGATATTTTCTAATTTTTCTAAATTGATTCCAGAACATGCACGAGATTAGAAGCGATCGTTCTCCATTTATCTACAGGTAAATAGGCATCCTGCCTTTTGGAGTTGACAGATTGAGACTTAACACTTATTTGTGATTGACGAGTTGATAATTATCCATTCAATCCGTAAGGATCTGAGAGCTTCGAAATATTTATGAACAATTGGCAGCTCAGTGCCATGTGAGAGACTTTTTCTACAGGTTTCCAACATTGTCACGGAGAACCGTAATCCATTGAGTGCTGAACACATCTCCATGCTGATATTTTTGGAGTCACTTAAATTTCCATGGTGGCACTTGGATGGTGACACTCAAATGGTTAGTAGATCACAGAAAAAATGATGAAACTATGGAGAATATTCCACTTTTTCATATTGAAAAAAAATTACTTTGTATGCAAGATGTTTCATTTTATTTGAAAGCTTATAACAGAAATTTATGAGTAGATAAAATTTTCTTTCTTATGTATCTATTCTTCCTGTTCGCACAATAATCATCAGGTGACAGGGGTGTAACTCTGGGTCTTTCCATATTTGTTTCCTCATTGACTCAATGCCGTAGTTTTTTGTTCTCTTTCTTCAACTTCAGTTTTTCAAATGATGAATGAGGATTTGATTTCTCAGAAATCGATCAATCATTTCTTTTTTCTCCATTTTTAGAAAAATGCGAGTCATAATCTTCATTCATATGTGCCTAAAGCCATCTCTGGACAAATCCTCTCATTTTGAGTCGAGGAAACCATATTTTCCATTCGTTTTCAACAAGATAAGGCCTCACGAGCGCGTTGTTAATACCAATGCATTCTATGCCAAACGCATATACCCCTCCGTGTTGCTGTTCGGAATAAAAATGAAATTCTTAAAAAATTCATGAAAATAACTTATGATTTTTCCATGAGAAATTCCACGTAATCTTCGTAGTATGGAATACCGAAACCAACGCGTGTCCGTTTTATCTTTAGTGTACATTTCACCCCACCTTTCCTTAAACGAGCATCGAAATCAATGGATCAAAAACGTATGAATAAAAAGTTGATTAATCACTGAAAAAAATCTCAGCAGAGGCAGAATTTGATGGATTATGAAAATGACCGGGTAGAAAAATTTTGGTCTTAGAACGATCTTCAAAAGATCTTCAAAAGATCGTCGGAAGATCTGTTATATGTTAACTTGTATGAGAGGGAGAGGGAGAGGGAGAGAGAGAAAAGCAGTTTATTTATTCCCTGAGGTCCTAGCACCCTGTAATGGAAAAATCATAGAGACTACATAAAATTACAGAGATTCCTTTTTTTATAATCATTCTCAAACATTCAAAATTTGCTTGCATAATTTCGAGTTAATTAATTGGTTCACAATTTCAAAAACAGTCGACGAAAAGTTATCCATAAGTTATTCGTTGAATGAAACCACATCTTTTAACATTCGAACCATCTTGAAACTGAAACAAAAGTTTATTGATTTATAATATTGGTTTATCAATTGTCTTTCAAACATATTATATCCGAGCTTATTTTCAGTTACAAATTAATATATCGATTGTAGTAATTCATATTGAGTTTTATTATCTTGATAATAATAATTAAAATGATAAAATATAACGGAGATAAGAGAGCATAATAATTTACAGTAGAGTCACTGCGTATTTACAGTAGAGTCACTGCCGATCCAATCAGTTTCTACACTGGATGAAAATTTTTTCTTTGGTCAACAGAAAATTATACAAAGCAGTACTGAACGTTTCCGCCGTGGATTGCTCCCTGATCTCAAGTGGTAGGGAATTCCATAGATTTACACTAGAGACAGTGAAAAATGCTAGCCCGAAATTTGTGCGCGAATGGGGTCCACATAGATCCAAAAGAGTTGCCCCTTTCGAGTGACAATTCTCTGGGGCTCTAAAAATCAGTCTGTCAAAGAGGTATTTAGGTCTTCCTTTCTTCAATACTCTATAAATCGAGTTGCCGAGAAAGAACTGCCGCTAGAACAGTGGCATAAACCACCCCTGCTTGTCATAAAAACAAGTAATAGGGGTGTCTCTCCTCAAATCAAGAATAAACCTGATACATCTGTTTAAGATTTTTTCAGTATTAAATCCACGTCCTTAGAGCACCCAGTCAATAACAAATTTCCATAATCGATTATTGGGAAAATTAATGTTTTAATTGAGTTAATTCTCTATTTAACTGGGAAACATTCTTTGAGGTTCTTTAATTGATATAGAATGCTTAAAGCCTTTCGAGTAATCGCCAGAGACAGATCTGTCCATAGGACCTTCTGATCTATCAAAACACCCAGATCCACTAGAACTGGAGAATAGTCTATTACGGCATCACTTACAATTACTTTCGGAGCAGACTCAAGGTCAATTGCATTGACAAACTTATTTGATCCAAGTATCATGGCTTGAGTTTTCTTTTCATTCAACTTTAGATTATTACAGTTTACCCATTGAGCAATTCTCATTATATCATTATTCATTTTATCTATAGCAAGCGCAAGATTTCGAGGAAAACAGTGTATGTACAATTGCAAGTCATCTGCATAGCTCATGTGAAGACAATGCGCGATGGAAGAAGGAAGATCATCACTACAACAGACGAACAGTAGGGGACCAAAAATTGTTCCTTGAGTAACACCCTTCGTCACTGGAAACCATACAGACCTTGATCCGCCATCACCCAGCACACACTACCTTCTACTTGTGAAATAAGATTTGATTCATTCACATGTGGAAAGGGAGAAGCCCAAATTCGATAGTTTGCTAAGTAGGATTTCATGTTCAACGATGCCTTAGAAAAATCAAACAACACCAAAACAGAAATCATGCATTTGTCAATGGCTAGCTTGATTTCATCCATAAAATTCAAGAGAGCAGTCTGAGTGCTCATTCCAGCCCTAAAACCTGACTGATTTCTATTTAATCTGCCGGAACCCTCTAAGTAGTCCATCATTTGTCGAGCAACAATTTCCTTAAACATTTTGAACATGAAACACGTGAGCGCAATTGGACGATAATGAGAACTTTCCGTAGGATTGCGTCATTCGGGGATAGGCCGAATGAGCGCATCCTTCCACACAGCAGGAAAAGTTCTCTTAGAGATTGAAAAGTTAAAAATATGTCTCAGGGGTCTTGCAATCACTGGAAAAGCTTAATGACCGCAAATGAAAGAGAATCAGGTCCTGTGGACTTAGAATTAGAGAAAGAAACCACTCGCTCAACGTCTTCCAACGAAATCTCTTTGAGAGACAGCCCATTATCCACAGCAGCAGGCAAGGGAGTCTGATGCTGAGGTAGATTGGTTTTAATTATTTGGTTAGAGTTACAGATAGAGCTGAAGAATTTAGGTAGCTTATCAAGATCCACCATCAGATTTTCACTAGAATTTTTGTTTTTACTGATACCAACCCGCCTCAAGTCAGCCTAAAGAGTTTTAGAGCAACTACTCTTTTCAAGAACAGATTTATAGTAAATCGTCTTCGCTTTAGTCACCATCCTCTTAACAGCATCCCTGAGATCTCTAAACTCACTCTTCAACTTAAAATCTCCAGTACTTCGTACTTTCTGCCTAATTTTATCTCTTCCATTCATAGCAACCCTGATTTCATCGGTGAGCCATGGCGCTCCTCGTTTTTTCACTATAACTTCAGTGAAAGGAGCATGTTTATCGAGACTACCGATAATGGCGTTATTCAAAAACTCAACTTTCATATCTAATGATTGTGTACAATAAAAGTCCTCCCAATCACACAGCAATAAATCTGCAAGAAATTTCAGTTTATCCAAGCTTCTCAGATTCCGGAGACCCATCGAACGAGGCCCAGGCTCCGGCACGTGAGTCATCAGTTCTACACCAATCAAATCATGGTTCGAAATTGCGTTACAAGACTGGAAAGAATTGATAAGTTCACTTGAATCATTGATCAACATGATGTCTATCCACGTATGTGAGTCACGTACGTGATGAGTGTTCTCAAAAGGTACAATATGAAAATTGAGTTTTTTGGCTTCAGTTCTTATGTGTTTATTATCATTTTTTGAACCTACTTTTGCTGTGTACCCTTTGAAATCCATATTAAAATCCCCCATAATCACCACCAGCATATACAGTGGGGCAAGTCTCCTATGAACTTCCCAGGAATCAAAAGGATATTTTAAATGAGGAGCCCTGTAAACTACGCTTATCAGTACCTTGTGGAAATCCGCCCCAAAAATCTCGACAGTTAGATACTCAGGGATGCCAGAGACGACACTCTCAGATGCAGTTACAATTTTAACATTCAGGTTGCTTCTAACATATAACGCGACTCCACCACCATCCTTGCCTGTTCTGTTATTCATGAAAATTTTATAATTTGGAAAATTAACGTAATTATCGTTCATATATGGCTTGAGCCATGTTCCAGTTACACCAATGACATGGTAGCCACCCGATTCAAGTAAACAGATTAAGTCAGCCTTATGTCCGGGCAGATTCGCGGTTCAAGTGACGAATTTTCAAATTAGTTTTATTGATTAGCTTTTGTAAAGGAGATTGGTTCTCCTATAAAAATAACTCCAATTTGAATTTTCCCACAAAAACAGTGGCCATGATGACTTATTGTATTTCAATACATCCACAGCGACAATTTTTGTGACACTGACCACCGACAAGAATAAAATTCTTAACCAACATGGCGCTGGCTGAGACGCAACAAGTGCTTCATTGAGTCAACGAGTAAAATTGAAGAAAAAATAGCTGATAACATCAAGTAAGACTATTTAATACAATATATAATAGGGAATCACAATTACCAACATGTTGTTGCACGAATTTTTGGATGTTTGTAGAAGTAAAGAGGCATTAATTAGGTTTTTGAGAGAAAAAAGAGTATTATACCGCGTTTTTCTCTGCCCCACGTGCTCCAGAGAGTGCAAATTGAGCAAGAATAATTTATTATTTATTTGCAATAAGACAAACAACAAAAATAAGTGTAACACAAAAATTCCCATATATAATGATACTATTTCCAAACATACAAAAATTGACATTCGGGACTTAATGAGACTTTTTGCTTATAAGTTGGTATTCCAACCTACACAGCATAAAATACAGTCACAGTGCAATATGACCTCCCCCACTGTTGTTAAGTGGAATCGTAAATTTAGAAATCTATGTAAAATAGATTACTTTAGGAATTAGAGACAAATTGGTGGTGATGAAATTGTGGAAATGGATGAAACTAGAATAGGCCCAGGTGAGAAGTCAATAAGATCAAGACTAGGGTATTGGGTGGTGGGTGGCATTGGCAGATTAAGTAAACGAATGTTTGTAGTTGTGGTAAAAGGAAGATCCAAAGAAGTCTTGCATAATATCGTTACCAAGTATGTAAGACCTGGTTCAACAGTCCACACAGACTGTTGGGCTTCATACTGTGGGCTGTCGTCCAAGGGTTATAAGCACTTCACTGTCAACCATTCCCAGAACTATGTTAATCCTGATTCTGGCGCCTACACTCAGAACATTGAGAGTGCCTGGTACAGCCTGAAGAACGGTCTTCCAACCAAAGGCTTGTTGAGGGAGTACTTCTTTGAGCACTTCGCTGAGTATTATTTCCGAAAAAGACATAGTTCCACACAGATTCTTGAGGTATTTTTGGATTTACTGAGGACTACTTCACCAGATGATCTTGAAGTAGCTGAAGAAAGCATTGGGTCGGGTCACATGTTCAACATGGATGTGGTTGAATGAATTTGGGTTATCTTGGACGATTAACAATAGAACTTTGAACATTAACTTTGAAATGAACTATAAAATCAAAAAATTTTCTGAATTAAATGAAGAAGGTGTATAAATCTAGGTTTGAGTGCTTTTCTCATGTGGATGAAGATGAATGAATCAGTGGATCTTGAACATTAGCAGAAATGTAACTGGTTTTCGGGGTGAAAATGAAATTTTTTCTATTAATAAAATTATTTAAATATTTTTAAACAATTAATTGCCTAGTACGATGGGGGCGGAGTTCTCGAAAAGGTCTCAGTTTCATCAAAATCACCATTTCATTTTATTGACCAAGGTCAACAGAAGTTCCGTCCCTGGACGTCGAGCTTCTGGTACCAATTATGTTGGTCTCCATTGGCATCAATGTTGGGACTTGTCGGCTTCACAGCGTCAGGTTCCAGCACATTTTTTGGAACCTGAGCCCCTCCACGTGCACGATGTGGTTCTGCCAGCATGACTGAGTGAGGGGAGCGTGATAGAAGCACGAATGTCTTTTCCAACTTCTCATGTGTCCTTCACGCTTTGGTTTTCCCAAACTCAAGCGTCAAGGACCCCATGAGTAGATAGTTTAACCTTTATAACTTCAATTATATCATTACTCATTATCAATCACACTAATAAGACCTTATTCAACAAATAATAGTGCCTAAATAGAAAAATTAAAAAAGAACCAATTTCCTTTACTGATACCGATATTTTGAAAAATGAACTCTTAATGTTGCGAGATTTTTTCTCGCTTTTGAAATTTCCAATTTTACGCCCCCCCATTCTCCCCTATCCGCAGATACCCCACATGCCACCCTCTACCCCATTTTCCTCCTCCCGCCACCCACCAACCACTTCGTAACCCTTCCGCCATCTTGCGGACCCAACTCGGCCACCCACCCTCAGAGGAAATCTTTCTCACGCCGGAAAACCCATGAATCACCCAGCAGGTGAACACCTGCACCCTAACAATAGAGGGGCCTACAATGGGACCGACGCATAATAGAGAGGGGGGAGGGGGGAAGCCCCACCCCTTTTCGCTAGAAACGCGCACTTGCTACTGACGTGAAGCAAAGAAGGCGGGTTTCCTCAAATATTTATGGGTTAATACATCGAGATTCTGAGAAGAGTTAATGATGAATCTCCAGTAAGCAATTTCATCAGAGTGGAGGATATTGCAGCATTTTCTGATGCTCTGAATGGTGAAGTTGACAATGGTGAAGTGCCTGGGGTTGATGGAGATCTCTCTGAGAAAAGGGAGACTCTGGTTGTCGAAAACAAAAATGATGGAACATTGCAGAAGAAGAAAGATGAGAACAAGCGGAAACGCAAAGCTGGTGATACATCTGGATCATGTGAGGGTCTACTTCATCCTTTACAGGAGAGATGCACTACGAGACAGCAAAAAAAATCCCTTTCTCATCCTAAAACATAGCAAGCACAGTTTACTAATGACTTAGCAGCTAAAAATAATAAAATCAATAGATATCAGTAAAGAAAATTGGTTCTTTTTTAATTTTTCTATTTAGGCACTATTATTTGTTGAATAAGGTCTTATTAGTGTGATTGATAATGAGTAATGATATAATTGAAGTTATAAAGGTTAAACTATCTACTCATGGGGTCCTTGACGCTTGAGTTTGGGAAAACCAAAGCGTGAAGGACACATGAGAAGTTGGAAAAGACATTCGTGCTTCTATCGCGCTCCCCTCACTCAGTCATGCTGGCAGAACCACGTCGTGCACGTGGAGGGGCTCAGGTTCCAAAAAATGTGCTGGAACCTGACGCTGTGAAGCCGACAAGTCCCAACATTGATGCCAATGGAGACCAACATAATTGGTACCAGAAGCTCGACGTCCAGGGACGGAACTTCTGTTGACCTTGGTCAATAAAATGAAATGGTGATTTTGATGAAACTGAGACCTTTTCAAGAACTCCGCCCCCATCGTACTAGGCAATTAATTGTTTAAGAATATTTAAATAATTTTAGTAATAGAAAAAATTCCATTTTCACCCCGAAAACCAGTTACATTTCTGCTAATGTTCAAGATCCACTGATTCATTCATCTTCATCCACACGACAAAAGCACTCAAACCTAGATTTATACACCTTCTTCAATTAATTCAGAAATTTTTTTGATTTTATAGTTTATTTCAAAGTTAATGTTCAAAGTTCTATTGTTAATTGTCCAAGATAACCCAAATTCATTCAACCACATCCATGTTGAACATGTGACCCGACCCAATGCTTTCTTCAGCTACTTCAAGATCATCTGGTGAAGTAGTCCTCAGTAAATCCAAAAATACCTCAAGAATCTGTGTGGAACTCTGTCCTTTTCGGAAATAATACTCAGCGAAGTGCTCAAAGAAGTACTCCCTCAACAAGCCTTTGGTTGGAGGACCGTTCTTCAGGCTGTACCAGGCACTCTCAATGTTCTGAGTGTAGGCGCCAGAATCAGGATTAACATAGTTCTGGGAATGGTTGACAGTGAAGTGCTTGTAACCCTTGGACGACAGCCCACAGTCTGAAGCCCAACAGTCTGTGTGTACTGTTGAACCAGGTCTTACATACTTGGTAACGATATTATGCAAGACTTCTTTGGATCTTCCTTTTACCACAACTACAAACATTCGTTTACTTAATCTGCCAATGCCACCCACCACCCAATACCCTAGTCTTGATCTTATTGACTTCTCACCTGGGCCTATTCTAGTTTCATCCATTTCCACAATTTCATCACCACCAATTTGTCTCAAATTCCTAAAGTAATCTATTTTACATAGATTTCTAAATTTACGATTCCACTGAACAACAGTGGGGGAGGTCATATTGCACTGTGACTGTCTTTTATGCTGTGTAAGTTGGAATACCAACTTATAAGCAAAAAGTCTCATTAAGTCCCGAATGTCAATTTTTGTATGTTTGAAAATAGTATCATTATATATGGAAATTTTTGTGTTACACTTATTTTTGTTGTTTGTCTTATTGCAAATAAATAATAAATTATTCTTGCTCAATTTGCACCCTCTGGAGTACGTGGGGCAGAGAAACATGCGGTATAATACTCTTTTTTCTCTCAAAAACCTAATTAATGCCTCTTTACTTCTACAAACATCCAAAAATTCGTGCAATAACATGTTGGTAATTGTGATTTCCTATTATATATTGTATTAAATAGTCTTACTTGATGTTATCAGCTATTTTTTCTTTAATTTTACTCGTTGACTCAATGAAGCACTTGTTGCGTCTCAGCCAGCGCCATGTTGGTTAAGAATTTTATTCTTGTCGGTGGTCAGTGTCACAAAAATTGTCGCTGTGGATGTATTGAAATACAATAAGTCATCATGGCCACTTTTTTTGTGGGAAAATTTAAATTGGAGTTATTTTTATAGGAGAACCAATCTCCTTTACAAAAGCTACTAAAATGGGGTAGAGGGTGGCATGTGGGGTATCTGCGGATAGGGGAGAATGAGGGTGGTGTAAAATTGGAAATTTCAAAAGCGAGAGAAAATCTCGCAACATTAAGAGTTCATTTTTCAAAATATCCTCCCCTGAAAAATAAGAAAAAAAAAGAAAAAACATTCATGTTTCCTATTCATCCTCTTCTCCCTCTTTCCCGCAACCTCAGGCTAAAAAGGGACCGTCTCCTAAAAGTCCACCTCAAGAAAACACGTTTTTTTTTTCGTTTCCAGTGGAAACATAAATTGCCCCAAGGTCCAAGTAGCTGATTGCGCAAGTAAAGAGGCACTTCTCAAAAAACCCGTAAGGATCGAAAAAGTTGCGTCTCTCCTCCTTTTTCTCTTCTTCCCTCGTTCTAAAGGTGTCCTCTCCCCCAAACAAGAAAAAAAGCCGATGCGAAAGGATAGCTTTCGGAAAAATTGAAAAAGATCCCTTTTGAAAAAAAAACCGTAAGGATCGAGAAAGTTTTGTCTCTCCTTCTTCTTCTTTTTCTCTCATTCTATAGGCGCCTTCTTCCGCAAACAAGAAAAAACCCGATCCGAAAGAATGTCTTTTTTCTTTCCACAGGAACCATAAATTTATCCTCAAGAATGGCCCAAATGACGGAAAAAGGCACACTCCTAAGAACAACTAGAAGGGTCGAGAAAGTTTCTTTCTCTCCTAACTTCTTCTCTCTGTTCCTCTGCAGGCTGCCTTCCACGCGTGTCTTCTGGCTCCTCACAGAAAGCATCAATTTTCCTCAAGGCTGAAAGGATAGCTTTTGAAAAAAAGAAGAAAAGATCTCTTTTGAACAAAAACCGTGAGGATCGAGAAAGTTCCTTCTCTCTTTTCCTCTCTGCAGGAGTCCGTCTTTAGGATTCCACAATTTGGGGCGAACCCACAAGAAAACCGAAAGGTTCTCCGTCTCCCTTCTTCTGTGGTGGACCTTCTTTCCATGAAAACTATTGGAGGCTGTAGAGGATAAGGTTGGGTCAAATAAATGAGAAGAAAGTTTTTTTTTTCAGAATCAAAATTTAGCATATCTTTTTTCCTTAATTTCATCCATACATATGTTTCATATGGGTGATAATAGGCCGGCACCTCGACGGGAGCGCCTGATGCCTCACTTAGATTATTGAAATGGTAATTGAACAATTCACCGAAGGATTGATATGAATACTCTAAATTAAATCGTGGGAAACGCTCGCGTAGACTTGCATGAGCCCTTTTATGAATCTCCGAAATCTTGCTGGATGTATTCACGTATCAAATCGGCCGATGGTAGAGTGTTACACAGTCCCTATGCTTCATCACGAAGCATGTGATGACATCAAGAAGTGTTTCCTTATATGCGATGATGGGTAAATTGTCCAAGTGGCTCAGCCATTGATTAGCCCATGATGATTTCTCCCGCAGCGCCATAATTGTTGATTTCTGCATAACAATTTTTTGTTGTCCATCAGCGTGGGAGAAAGTGATGGAGAGATTTCGAAAATTGGTTGTAAATTTAACATTCAGTTTTCCATAGTTTGTTCCTTCGAGTTCTTTTTGGAAATCTGTTGGCGCCCCCGACGCTTCAAGGTATTGTTGTAAGTGAGGGAGATCCTCGCACAGCAGGCACCATTCTTCACCACTTAAGGAAATCACGACACGATGCGAGCGTGACGCAATAATCTGGACTGTCTGCCCAAATTCTCTTACAGTGTTCCATTGTCAACCGGCACGAAGTTGCTTCATGTCGGATTTATTCAAGGACACTAACCGCGCCAATACCACATGCTGTTCGGGTGCACTACTACTCACTGACTTGTTGGTGGCAATGATCCCACAGCAGGTACGAAGTTAAGGATGAACTGATGCTAGTTTCCGTCGGAACTTTTTTTATAGGGGGGATTTTTTTCGAATATTTGAGTCAAGAAAATAGACCACACACGTGAAACTCCTCCACTCCGTGCTCTGATTTTCCTCTTGCCCGTGCGTTTCTAGTGGAAAAGACGGCAGTACGTATCCCCACTACTGATGGCTTTCAGCGCCCCTGCGATTGGGGAAAATGAGGCCAGCGTATCCTCACTCCCATGAATTTTCCGTGCTCCGAATATGGAAAATTAGGGCTAGTTCGGCAAAGTGTCTGAAATTTGGGGCACAGTTTCCACCTGGAAAAATGGCATCATCATCTTGCGTCTACACCAGCAGCAGCAGTTCATCCATGGCTTACAGCCCCATGGATATTTCGAGAAGCAGAGCATCAACATCACGCGATATGGAAGAAGGAGTGAAAAAAAAATGTGTTTAAAGTGAATAAAGTGATTAAAAAAGTGTCCGGTGGAAAGTGGATTCAACCGATTGAATCAAATGTGACAGAGAGTGACGAGAACAATGAAGTGGCCCCAGGGGGTCTCCCAACAAGGAAGCAAACTGCCGATGGTCTTCAAGTGAGATTACCAAAAGCAAGGGCATAAAATCTACAATAAAGTCACCAACCGCTAGCACTTTACTCACCTCTAACCACCGTCCGAATCGCAGTATAAGAACTCGGCAATATCGAACAAATTGTGCCACACAGAGCAGATGATTTGCCACAAATTAATCTGATCATTTAACTCTGGCATTTCGCCGCTTGTAATTATAAAATATAGTTTTACGATAGGATATGAATTATAGGATCTAGTCCTCGCTCGGCGGTCCACCTTGTCATGGCCTTTCTTCCCAAAACTCGCCCTCAATGTTCCATACACGCAATAAAGAGGGCGAGCGTTTGCGATGACAAGGAAGGGCCGGTTGGGAGGGGAGGGGGGGAGGGGGAGAAGTGAGAATCGGCACTCAACTCAGCCACAAAGCTGAAGTGTTTACACTTCAATTCTATTCACGTCAGAGAATATGTTTTTTCTCACCGATTTTGATCCTGTGGTTTTATTCAAAATTAATTTCGTAAAAGGAGTATTCAAATACTACTTTTACAAAATTGATTTTAAATAAATAAATGAATAAATCTGATCGTTTTTAGATTCATTTGTATTTCAACCAATTAATTTTTTTTTTAAATATGCACGTGTAAAAAATTCAAAAAACGATAAGTGCGAATTGTTCTAAATAATTTTCTTATCAGTATCCCTTAAAGAAAATCCAAAAAATAAATAAATTAAATAACATAATGAAAGAAATAAATGAATTGCACAAATAAAATATAAAATAAAAATAACAAATATAAAATATCTAAATAATAAAATAAATAGAACGTAAGCAATAGCGTGCAATGTAAGCAATAGAGAATTAAAGTCTCTACAAAACAGATTTACATGAAAAATGAATTGTGGATTCTTGAATAATCCGAGATTTTTTTATAAATATCTCTGAAACTATTGAGATTATCAAAAAAAATTGCGACACTTTTTTTGTAGCTTCCAAAATTCTCCACAAAAAAGTCTCTTTGTAGCAGTCGCTACACCACACATACACAAAGAGCCAAACTATTATTTTCTATCTTTTTCATTATATCGCTATCTTGCTCCTTATCATTGTTACGCGTATTTTCTTCAATTCCTTTTTGTGTGGATATTCCGATTATTCGGTTATCCTTAAATTGTGAGTATTTAACTCACTCACGTATCGACAGTTCACGCGGACACATCTACGACATTCAATTGTGATCTTGATACTAAATTTAATTATTCTTATTAAACGCATTTAATTATTATTTAACTGCAGTGTTAGTGATTCATCCTTGTAATAACCGAATCACTACATTGGTGACCCCGACGTGATTCAAAAAATCGAGGCAATTAAAACAAGTGTGAGGTGAACCGCGTTTTTCATCAAACCAAGTTTACTCCCACGCGTTCTACTGAAATTGATAATCAGAGTTTCTCGTCAATTATATCATTACCGCAATTCGACAATTGATAAAATGTAACAAAATTATAGAGTACCGCGAAGTGTAATCACGTTTTGCAAAGCGATAATTATATAAAATAAATTCTATCAAATTCGAGAATTTTCTACGCGTCGAGTCTCGCAACGAATTTTTAGTCAGTTTCGCAGCGTCGCGAAAACAATAACAACATGCGAGGCCGATTAAGTATAACGTGAGTGTGACAAAGAGGCAATATTCCTCATATACTTTTCAGTGCGTGCGAAGGAGACACAAAATATTTTCGTGTGTTTTCATAAATTTTGCTAGCACATCGCTGAGCACCCAAAAGGCGTTGTGCTGTGTTGGCATCGAAATAAAGACTTTTAACGACTTTATTTTATTTATTTTTTTGCTCTTTTCTCAATTCTATACAATTTTGCCGAGTATCGCACTGTAAATTCGAATCTAGTGAAAACAACATGGCGACCACACTGCCAGATACAGGAACAAGCAATACAGTGACAACCACGACAGCACGAATTGGGCACATTCAAGCACCACCATTCAGTCCCGAGAAGCCTGCACTCTGGTTCGCGCAGCTGGAAGCCCAATTCAGCATACACGGAATCTCCACAGAAGAGGATAAGTTTTATCGAATAATAACATTAATCGATACGAGATCTGCGGCTGAAGTGGAGGATTTAATCCTTAGCCCAGATCTAGAGTCACCGTATGATACCTTAAAAAAAGCACTAATTACAAGATTTTCTAAGTCTAGGGAAGAGAATCTGCTTCAATTGCTCGATCGTGAGAGCATTGGAACCAGAACACCATCGCAGTATCTCCGTCATCTACGAGGCCTAGTCCCGGACATCGACGAAGAGGTATTGAAGACACGTTGGTTATCGCACCTACCGGAACGAACCCGAGCTTGCCTAGTCGTCCAAAGGAACGCGTCCACCACACAGCTGGGAGAACTAGCAGACAAAGTTCATGAAGTCTTCAACCCAGTTTCCGTCGCAGCAGTATCGAAGTCAGGACCGACTGAAGAAGTCGCTTCGCTAAAAAAACCCTTTGAGACCCTGACAGCATCGCTTGTGGCACTCCAAAACAGAAGGTCACGTTCACGCTCCCGGGGAAATTCTAGGTCCGGAGGACGAAATTGATTCCGATCCAATTCTCAAAACAGGAAAGTAACACACCCCTCAGGTATTTGTTATTATCATTTCAAATTCGGTAACAGTGCAAAGAACTGCGTCGAAGGCTGCAAGTTCCACGGTATTAAGTCATCAAATCAGGGAAACGCACCCAAGAATCACTCGCGGCGGACGATGATTCTCAAAACACATCTCGCCGCCTATTCATAACAGATAAAAATAATGGAACACAATATTTGATAGATACCGGTTCTGACATTTCAGTTTTTCCATGCAGACGACCTAACGCAATGGCAAAAGCAACGGGATACGAACTTTATACGGCAAATGGCTTAATAATAAATACTTATGGCTACACAATTTTGACACTCAATATCGGGTTACGCAGAGACCTAACATGGCGTTTCGTAGTGGCAGAAGTCTCCAAGCCCATCATAGGGGCAGACTTCTTGCACCACTTCAACTTGATGCCGGATTTGAGGAACAACTGCATTGTTGACGGAACAACTGGACTCACCACACGAGGTCAATCAACGCGTTTCGAAGCGCAATCGATTGAATCAGTTCAGATGAATAACGACTCGCCGTGGTCACACTTACTAAAAGAATTCCCGCTAATTACTAAACCAGACGGTCAACTCCGTGTATCAACTCATACAACCGTCCACCACATCAGAACGACACCCGGAGCACCAGTCTCGTGCAGGGCGCGACGATTAGCACCTGACAAACTAAAAATCGCTCAATCAGAATTCTCAAACATGATGAGGCTTGGTGTTGCAAGACGTTCTGAAGGCCCTTGGTCATCGCCACTCCATCTTGCACCGAAGAAAAATGGTGAATGGAGACCCTGTGGTGACTATCGGGCGTTAAATGATCGAACTATTCCAGACAAATATCCAGTGCGCTATTTAGAAGATTTTTCGGCGAATTCACATGAAAAAACAATTTATTCTACAATTGATCTCGTCAAGGCGTTCAACCAAATACCGGTTGCGCCAGAAGACATCGAAAAAACCGCGATAATTACACCGTTCGGACTGTTTGAATTTCTGTACATGACGTTTGGACTCAGGAACGCAGCTCAGACCTTCCAGCGTCTGATTGACGAAGCCACACGCGATCTACCATTTCTGTTCCCGTACATCGATGACATCTTGGTAGCATCGGAAACCAGCGAACAACACCGAGAACATCTCAGTATATTGTTCCAACGTTTACAAAAATACGGTCTCGTGATTAACGTCGACAAGTCAGTCTTCGGGAAGCCAGAAGTAACGTTTCTCGGCCATACCATTAACGCACAGGGAATAAAACCCCCTCAAGAGCGCGTCACGGCCATACGCGAATTTCCTAAACCATCAACAATTAAAAAACTTCGTGGATTCTTAGGCAATATTAATTTTTACAGAAAATACATCAAGGGCGCAGCAGAGATTCTAGCTCCTCTCAACGCTAAACTTCAAGGCCCTGACGTAAAAAGCAGCCAAGCCGTCACCTGGACACCAGAATTGGAAGCAACATTCGACAAAGGCAAACAGGCACTTGCTGATGCCACCCTGCTGTCGCACCCAAACAGCGAAGCCGAGTAGGCATTATTTACGGAAGCATCAGATCACGTGATCGGAGCTGTCCTGCAACAACGACATCAAACATCGTGGCAGCCACTTGCATTTTTCAGCCGAAAATTGTCCTTGTCATCATCAAAGTATTCAACGTACGACCGCGAACTGCATGCAATTTATGAAGCAGTTCGGCACTTCAAACACATGTTTGAAGGACGTCACGTGGTCATCTATACCGACCATAAACCATTGACACACGCTTTTAAGCAGAAACCAGATCGTGCATCACCATGGCAATTCAGGCGATTGGACCTTATCGCACAATTCTCTACCGACATTCGTCATGTAGCAGGCTCCGAAAATATCGTAGCCGACACACTGTCTCGCGTGGAGGTGGTAACTAGATCCGTCACGACGGAGAGACTTAGAAATGCTCAGAATGAAGACCCAGAACTCCAAGAACTACTTCGAAATCCAGAAAACACGTTGCAGCTGAGAGAAATCAGATTTCCCGACAATACGACACTGTATTGCGACATAGACTCGAATACAGTACGTCCATACGTCCCAAGGAGGCTCAGAAAGCAAGTTTTCGACTCATTACATTCGCTAGTACATCCTGGAAGAAAAGCTTCAAAGAACCTGGTCACGAGATGCTACGTTTGGCCATCGATAAACAAAGATTGCCTGGAATGGAGTAAATACTGTTTAGCGTGCCAGAAAAACAAAGTATCACGACACACGTCCACGCCGCTCTCTAATTTCGAATTACCATCAAGACGATTCGAACACATTCATATTGATCTCATATCACTTCCGAAATCAAAAGGATACAAATACTGTCTGACCATCATCGACCGCTACACGAGATACGCAGAGGCTGTACCGCTCTAGTATTATAACACAAGTACCGTAATCCACGCGCTACTCCAAAACTGGATAGCGAGATTCGGAGTCCCTCTGAGAATCACATCCGATAGAGGTGGACAATTTATAGCGGATACGTATCACCAGCTCACCAACTTACTGGGAATCAATAGGAAGCTGACAACACCATTACACCCCCAAGCCAACGGGCTTGTGGAGAGACTCCATCGGCAGCTAAAATCAGCGTTACGATGCCATGGAGACTCCTGGTACGACGCCCTTCCTCTCGTCTTGCTAGGTTTCAGAACAGCTCGGAAAGCGGACATCCAGGCCACTCCAGCAGAATTGACATATGGAGAAAATATTCGCGTGCCTGGAGAGTTTTTCGCTCCAACTGATTCACGAAGTGCTTCGGAACTTATACGAGACTTACGCAGACACTTTGCTCGAATGGCCCCGGTACCGATGTCACGACATGGACAGAGGCCTACCTTCACACACAAGGATCTCGCAAGAAGCACACACGTTTTCGTTCGTACCGAGACACAGAACCACAACCATTCTCCACCGTATGATGGTCCATACCAAGTCATCAGCAGGCACGAGAAACATTATGTCGTTCGCGCCAAGGGAATGGGCAGAGGAGCACCACTAACGAATGTTCCGATATCGCTGGACAGGCTGAAACCAGCATACATCTTGCCGGAAGACGAAGATCAAGCACCAGAACAAGAACAACAGCAGGAAAATCAAAACCGTAGCCAATCTCCTCCACAAGGCAGCCCACAGGCTGGGACAAGTTACGCAGCTGCGGTAAAAACTAAAAAAACGAAAAAAGTCCTGTTTTCTCAAGAAAGGAATCAAATCTTTCACTACCACACATAAAAATACAATTTCGAGCCCAGAAAAACTGTTTCGCTGGGAACTACAAAAATTTTTTAGCGATACATGGCACTCACATTTCGTGCCCAATTATAGACAATTGTAATTTTTTCATTCTTTGTTACAGATAAAACGACAGACGTTTTTTTCCAACAAAGGGAGCCATGTAGCAGTCGCTACACCACACATACACAAAGAGCCAAATTATTATTTTCTATCTTTTTCATTATATCGCTATCTTGCTCCTCATCATTGTTACGCGTATTTTCTTCAATTCCTTTTTGTGTGGATATTTCGATTATTCGGTTATCCTTAAATTGTGAGTATTTAACTCACTCACGTATCGACAGTTCACGCGAACACATCTACGACATTCAATTGTGATCTTGATACTAAATTTAGTTATTCTTAATAAACGCATTTAATCATTATTTAACTGCAGTGTTAGTAATTCATCCTCGTAATAACCGAATCACTACATCTTCACATTTTTCCCTAAATCTCGTATTTAACAAGATAACACGTAAACAACAAATTTTTTCAAGATTTTTTTCTAAAAATTTTAGATTTTTTTTTTTTTAAATTGGAAAAAAGAATGTATTTTTTTTTAAAAGGATCTCTGAAATTATTGGGCTTATTCAAAAAAGGCTCGAGACCTTCTCTGTAGACAATTTTAAGAGCTCCAAAAAAGGTATCGTAAAATTTTTCCCTAAACCCAATAGTTTTCAACATACTGTAAGGATAATGTAAAAATGTTTGTGTCAATGCTTGTGTCCATTTTGTTGCTGGATTACGTCGATATGACCGTGTCCCTGAAGCCAGACGCCAACAAAATTGGTTGAGTATCGGAAACCGAAGACTTTTGCTTGCGGCAACCTTTATTTATAAAGCAATCAAGCTGAATCACAAAACTATATCTACTAATGAACTTCAATTTCAAGTTTTGAATGCACGATTACGTCATAATAATCGTGACGATTTACTCTATGTTCGTACATCGAGACTTTCATCTCATCAAAAGTCTTTTCTTACAGCTGCATTAATTTTCTGGAATCAATTGCCTTCTGAGATATCTTCGGCTAGCTCGATAGGACAATTTGAAGAACTGTGCTTCCAATCAGTTGTGATATTCATTTCCATGTTGATAAGTTGAGATATGAGGATCATAGGACGTTGGAAATATTAACATTAACAATACTAATAAATTGTCAAATGAACGACGTTTCGCCCGCTTTATTCAGGCTTCCTCAGGTTCTAGAAAAACACAGTACAAATATAAATTATAAAACTGAAACATTACAAAACCAAATGCAAACATTCTCATAACCTCGAAAATTTACTCCACTAATGAAGTCTCACAAACATTACAATCTTTATCTCATTATATATTAAATGAAACCAAAATAAAAGTGAATACCTTGACATCATTAGTACGTAGTCAACTTAAAGATATTTTTCTCCAATCGGAAATAAAACCATCCAGAAAGATTGTTATAAACATTACAGCGTGTCATTATTGTTGTGAAGAACAATCTCCTACTACCTGTCATGGTGACAATACTACTTAATTAGTCTATCGACCGTCGTGATCGATCAGATGGCAGCACCTCCTCGACCTACTTTCATGTGAACATCTGATCAGTCCGGTTTCTTCTTTGCCAACTTCTTTTTGAATTTGTTCAGGATCCCAGAATAAATTCTACTCGAGAATTGTGTGTCTTCTCTTTTATTCACTGTGTCATTGAGGTTGATGAATATCATTTCACTGACATTTCTCTTCATCCAGTATGGCTCAGTGTCTAAAATGCTCGCATCATCAAAAAGAAACGAGTGCCCTGTATCGAAATGGTGTATTGCCAATGCTGTTTTTTCCCGCTCCTCGATCTTGTTTGGAGCACAGTCATTCTTATGTTGTCGCAATCTTTCTCCAAGTCTTTGCTTCGTCTGTCCTACGTAGCACTTGGAGCATTCGCAGGGAATTCTGTAGACAACTTCCGATCTATCTTTCAACGGAACTGGATCTTTTAATCTTGTGTAGAGATCCCCTATTTTCTTGGTGTTATAAAAGACCAATTCAGAGTCCGTATCCATGAGACACCGATCGACCTGCTATGAGAGTCCCTTAATCAGAGGAAACTTGAAACTTTTCTTTCGTTTCGGAGACTTCACTTCTCTCTGTTCTATGTTCCTTCGAGCTTGGAACTGTTTTACACATTTTTTGACGAATTTCTTTGGATAGCCATTTTTCTGCAGGATGGATTTCACTACAGTGATATTCTCATCATGGAAATCCTCACATAATGACACGCTGTAATGTTTCTAACAATCTTTCTGGATGGTTTTATTTCCGATTGGAGAAAAATATCTTTAAGTCGACTACGTACTAATGATGTCAAGTTATTCACTTTTATTTTGGTTTCATTTAATATATAATGAAATGAAGATTGTAATGTTTGTGAGACTTCATTAGCGGAGTAAATTTTCGAGGTTATGAGAATGTTTGCATCTGTTTTTGTAATGTTTCAGTTTTATAATTTATATTTGTACTGTGTTTTTCTAGAACCTGAGGAAGCCTGAATAAAGCAGGCGAAACGTCGTTCATTTGACAATTTATTAGTATTGTTAATGTTAATATTTCCAACGTCCTATGATCCTCATATCTGTGCTTCCAATTTTTGATGAATCAGGTGATCCGTGCTGTGATAAATAATTAATAAACCATTGATAGCTGCATTTTTTGTGATTGCTAGTCATTTGTCAAAATTGAACTTCAATAATAGCTTTCATTAATAGTATAGATTTTATTTAACTAGGAACTACTTGAAATTTCTGTGATACCTCAAAGTTTCATTATTTTTGATGTAATGCAAATACCAATCATTAATTATTTATATATTTTTCATATACAATTCAATGTGATTACTTTTGTATATTTCAATCTTATTCTTTCCGACGGGCATTGCAGCCTGAAGCCTCTTAAATAAATGAACATTAAACATGAAACATTAAAATCCTCTTTTTTGTCCTAATCTTCTTTTTTTCAGTGTTTAGAAATGACGAATTATAATGCAAATTAACAACAAAAAAGAGGAGAAGTATTTAAATGCCTTTCTTCTATCGATTCGGTATTGACACTGTCAGAGACAATAAAACAATGAAACAGAATTGAGGCTGAGGATTTATTTCTTTCAGTTTACGTCGAAGAATCTGAACGTTTGGTTCTTAGCAAGACGATGACATAACGCGAATGTCCGGTTAATTCGAGTGATGAAAAGGAAAGAAAAAGAGAACAAAAATAAATAAAAAAAAGAGATGAATTTATGGTTACAGTTTTATCATTGAAATCTCTCGGAAAATAATGAAGATACCTCCTTTCTGCATTCATATGGTTTTATAGGGAATTTTCGGAGTCACAAAAAAGAATTCTGGTAAAATCGCTCCATCTCCCTTGGTTTCTGATATATTCTCGGTATCAGTAGAGGAAATTGGTTCTTTTTTATTTTTTATTTTTAGCTCTATTATTTCATGTTTATTGTATTAGTTGTGTGATTGAAGATGAGTAATGATAGTAATTAAGTTATCCGAAGGTTAGTCTATCTACTCATGAGGTCATTGACACTTGAGTTAGGAAAAACCAAAGTTTGAAGGACTCATGAGAAGTTGAACTAAGATATGCGTGCTTCTATCGCGCTCCCCTCTCTCAGTCATGCTGGCAGAACCACGTCGTGCACGTGGAGGGGCTCAGGTTTCAAAAAATGTGCTGGAACCTGACGCTACAAAATCCGACAAGTCCCAACGTTGATGCCAATGGAGACCGCTATAACTGGTACCAGAAGTTCAACGTCAAAAGACGGAACTTCTGTTGACCTCGGTCAATAGAATGAAATGGTAAATAATGATGAAACTGAGATTCTTTCATTAACTCCGCCCCCATCGTACTAGGCATAAATTGTTTAAAAAAATTAATTAATACAATATTATGAAGAGATTCCATTTTCACGCCAAAAACCAGTCTCTATTTCTGCTAATATTCAAGGTCCATTGATGATTTCATTTTCGTAACCACCATAAAAGCACTCAAACCTAGATTAATACACCTTCTTCACTTAATTCCAAAAACTATGGTTAATTGTCAATATTCTATTGCTAATTGTTCAAGATAACCAAGAGTTCATTCAACAAAGTCCATATTATACATGTGTCTTGAGCCAATACTCTCTTCAGCTACTTCAAGATCATCAGGTGAAGTAGTCCTCAATAAATCCAGAAATATCTCAAGAATCTGTGCAGAATTGTGTCTTTTGCGGAAATAGTACTCGGCGAAGTGCTCAAAGAAATACTCTTTTTCAAGCCTTTTTTTGGAAGACTATTCTCCAAGCTGTACCAAGCGCTCTCCATATTCTGAGTATATGCACCAGATGTGGGGTCAATGTAATTCTGGGAATGTTAGACAGTAAAATGTTTGTAACCTCTAGACGACAGTCCACAGTATGATGTCCAACAGTCTGTGCGCACTGTTGAACCAGGTGTTACATACTTGGTAATGATTCTATGTAAGACTTCTTTAGATCTCTCTTTTACCACGACTACAAACATTCGTCTACTTCTTCTGCCAATACCACCCACCACCCAATACCCTAGTCTAGATCTTTGTGACTTCTCACCTGGGCCTATTCTCGTTTCGTCTATTTCAACGATTTCATCTCTCCCAATTTGTCTCAAATTCTTGAAATAATCTATTTCACACAAACTTCTTAATTTACGGTTCCACTTGACAACCGTGTTGGATGTCATGCTACACTAAGACTGTATTGTATGTTGAGTAGGTTGGAAAATCAACTAATATGCAAAAAATCTCAATAAATCACGAATGTCGATTTTTGTGTATTTAAAAATAGTATCATTATATATGGAAATTTTTGTGTTACATTTCTTGTTATTGTTAGACTTTGTGCAAATAAATAATAATTTATTTTTGCTGAGTTCACACTCTTTGGAGCACGTGGGGCAAAGGAACACGTGGTATAATACTCTTTGTTTGGGTTTCGATGTTTTTACCTGTGATGATGTAGCCGAAAATTGATGATTCAAGTGGACTGTATTTTCTCTTAGATAAATTGCCCCCAAAATAGCACCGACGCTGGCCTGTAAGCTGGGACAGGTATTGTCTTGAAATGATAACCGCGATTTACATAAAAACGTTGGATTTATTTACACTGTTCTTTGGATAAAATACATTTGGTAATTAATGTGGATAGAAACCGTGCCGTTAATTAATTGGATAAAGAAACCGATTGATAATTGACCGAACCGAGACAATAGATAATTAGCCGAAAACCGTTAATTCACACGCGTTTACACTGCTTGAATTTCCATAAGATAGTAACTAGTGCGCTTACACGCACTGCCGGCTTGAGCCTGTGGCCCACACGAGATTGGCCGAGTAGACCCGATGTCCGTTGGCTCGTCTCATGACCAAATCTCAGACTTTTCAGGAAAAGTCTGAACATACCGCCCACCTCGTCTCCTGACGAAACTAATTTGATGCTGATGATGATTCTGATGCCTCTGATTCTGATGATGATTGATCGTCCGCCGCCCGTCTTTGGTTGTCTGCCAGTTCAATCTCCACTGGATTGACTGGCAGTGGTACCAGTTTGTGGATTGCCCTAGATGTATTCCGTTTTTTAACGAAACTGTACTTTGCCAAGTACAGGTCTGCTACTCTTGGATGACCGTCTGGACCGTAGTGTAGCTTGGTTACTCTACCAAGTGGCCATTTCCCTGGAATCATAGCATTATCAGTTACTAAAACCAGAGTGCCTACCTTGATATCATTGTGGGCTTGTTTCCACTTGGATATGGACTGGTATCGTTGGAGATATTTCTTCGTCCATCTGTCCCAGAACTTCCTAGTTCTCTCTGAGATAATTTGCCACCGTGTTAAATGCTGGATGGGTAGATCTTCTAGGCTGGGCTCTGGGACAAGAGTTGGTGTTCCGCCGATTAAAAAGTGCCCTGGTGTCAATGCTGACACGTCCTCTGGATCTTCTGATAGTGGGCACAATGGTCGGGAGTTTAGTATAGCCTCAATCTGCGTCAGCAACGTAGTCAGTTGATCAAATGTCATCTTGGTGTCATTGGTGACCCGCTTCAAGTGATATTTTGTGGATTTCACCACTGCTTCCCATAGTCCGCCGAAATGAGGTGATTGAGGTGGATTAAACTTCCATTTTGTTCCGTCTGCTGCGATGATCCCCGCCATTTCTTGATATTGTTCCGATGCTTGATCAAATAGTTTTGATAATTCCTTCTCTGCACCGACGAAGTTTCTTGCACAGTCACTGTATAGGGTGCTGCAGATTCTTCTTCTGCTGATAAACCTTTTGAAAGCTCCAATGAACCCCTCAGTTGATAGATCTGCTACCAATTCTAGGTGCACCGCCGATGTAGCCATGCAGATGAGGACCGAGATGTAAGCCTTGAACGTGCCTGGTGCTGCATTAGCCCTTGGAGTGTTTTTCCGTTTTAGCACAGTGATTGGTCCCGCAAAATCTACACCCGTGTGTAAAAATGCTCTGGATGGTGTGACTCTTGGTGTTGGCAATTGTCCCATTAATTGCCTGGCCCTGGTCGCCCGATGTCTAGCACATACCACACACTTTCTCGTAAATGATCTCACTGGATTCCTGCCGCCGACGATCCAATACTTTTGACGTGTGTAAGCCAAAAACAATTGATTTCCGCCGTGGAAGGTCCTTTGATGAGCTTCGTGTAGTACTAGCCAGGTTAATCTTGATGTTCTTGGAAGAATTGCTGGATTTATTTCCTCTGGATCCAATAGACCGTTCTTGAGCCGCCCGCCAAGCCGAAGTATTCTGTCCTCGTCTAGGTATGGTACCAACCTGGACAATGGATGGTGATTTTTTAATGGATGACCAGACCGTAATTTCTGGATGACGTCTGGAAAATACTGTTCCTGTGTTTTCTTGATCCAGTATTTTCTTGATGCTTCCAACTCTTCCGCCGTAATAACTGGATTTTCTGGATTTGGCCACCCTCTCAGTCTCCTGAAGTACCTGAAGATTCTTGCAGAGATTCTTAAGACCTTGGATAAACTGGAATATCTATCCAATAGGTCATCTTCAATGTGTCGGTGAACTGGATATGATTGTACCACCTGTGATCTCTCTTCCAGAGCCACTTCTGCTGGATTTTCCATTGATGATATTGGCCATTGATCTGGTGATAACTTTAGCCATTCCGGTGCGTTTGGCCAGAGTTTGTGTTCTGCCAATTGGATGGGCGATAACCCCCGTGAAGCACAATCGGCTGGATTCTCTATCCCACTGATATGCCGCCATGTTGCCTTGGGAATAGCTTCTTTGATCTTGATTACTCGATTCTGTACAAACTCTTTCCATCTGGCTGGATTTCCTTTAATCCAGGCCAATGTAACCGAAGAGTCTGTCCATAGGAATACTGGGATGTCTTGATAACCCAGCACTTCTTGGATGTGAGCCGTTAATTCCGTGACTATGAGAGCCGCCGTTAACTCTAGTCGTGGAATCACCATTTTTTTCAACGGTGCGACCTTAGTTTTGGCTTTGATGATGGTGATGGATGGTGTCTTTCCTGGATTTTCTACTCTCAGGTAGACCACCGCCGCCATAGCCAGATTCGATGCATCTCCGAAGTCATGTAGTTGGATACCAGTGTTTGTTGATGAAGTGTGAAGCCACCTTGGGATGGACAAGGTGTCCAATTGTCCAAATGCTTCTCTGAACTCTTTCCAACGTTTGATAAGTTCCATGGGCAATGGATCGTCCCAATTTACTTTAATCAGCCAGAGTTCTTGGATGAATATTTTTGCCCTGATGACCACTGGTGCTATGAGTCCCAGTGGATCATAGATTTGGGCGATCTCCGAGAGTATTTCCCTTTTTGTAGATGCCGTTTTTGTATAACTCTTGGATTTATACTTGAACGTGTCCGTAGATGGATGCCAACCGAGTCCGAGCACTTTGATCACCGATTCTTCAAGTTCTTCAATTGAAGAACAGTCTCCAGCTGTTAGCTTCAATTCTTGAAGAGTTTTTGCGTGGCTGGATACCCATTTATGCAGGGGGAAGCCGCCCGCCATGCAAAGTCCCTTCAGATCTTGGATAATCTTCTTTAAATCTTCTGCTTTCTCCGCTCCACCGAAAATGTCATCCATGTATCTACCTTTAGACATTGATGGAATGGCTGCTGGATAGTTTTCACCCTCGTCTTCTCGTAATTGGTCTAGTACTCTCAGTGCTAAGAAAGGAGCACAATTTAAACCATAAGTTACCGTTGTCAGTCTGAATGATGTTGGTTTTTTATTTTTATCAAACCAGAGAATCCGTTGTAGATCCCAGTCCGCCGGATTTAATTTAATCTGCCTGAACATTTGTTATATGTCCGTGCCGAAGACCAACCGATGTAATCTGAACCATGTGAGGACATCCGATCCGTCAAGCTGCAGATTACGTCCCGGATGTAATATATCGTTCAATGATATACCCGTTGATGTTTTGCTGGATCCATTGAAGACAACATGGAGTTTGGTTGAGATACTTTCTTCTCTCAAAACTCCATGATGTGGCAGGTAGAAGACTGGAGATGCCGTGGATAATTCTTCCGATTCCGGGACCGGATACATGTGGCCTTTCTCCAGATATTCTCCGAGGAATTCCGTGTACAATTGATTTAAAACTGAATTACTCGATAGTTTCCGAGCCGTATGCTGTAGAAGACGTAAGGCCTTTGGTCTGGATTCTCCCAGAGCCAAAGTGGATGATTTGAGTGGAAGTCGTACAATGTATTTTCCCGTTGAATCTCGCTCGTGCGTCTTCTTGAAATATTCTTCACACTCAAGCTTTTCTGGATTTAAAAGCTGTTTCCGTGATATTGTTGGATTTGCTACCTCTTGGCACCAAAATTTCTTCATGATTTCCAACAGCTGATCTGTACTGGACTCTCGTGCGGCCGCTAGAGAGTACCGTGTACCGTTGTTGATGCAGCTGATTGGCCCATAGATCACCCATCCGAAGATGGTTAGTTGCGCAACTATTTTTCCGTCCGATGCCTTTTTGATACCGCTTCCGATTATTTTAGCATAATTATCCGCTCCGACGATGACGTCAATTTGCCTTGGCTTGAGGAAGTTGCTATCTGCTAGCTCGAGTCCTTTTGTAATGTCGATGGATGCCGACTCACAACTAATTGACGGGAGTTGTGCTGTTAATTTGGACAGTATGTGAGCTTGGATTCTCACTTCCTGTCTTGGATTATGTAGAGATTGCAGAATCACTTCTGCTGTCCCTCTGGATATTATTGATGTTTTGCCGCCGATGCCGATTATGTTGATGGATGCCACCGTCCGATTAAGCCGTAATCGCTGTACCAACGATTCTGCAATGCAAGATATTTCTGATCCTGTGTCAATCAGAGCTCTTGCTTGTTGTTTTGTAGTACCTTCTGCTGCGCGTGCCTGGACTCTGGCTGTTGCCAGCAGCACTACTGATGTAACTGGATTTTCCGCACCGTGAAGCACCGTTGCTTCATTGTCCGCCTGATGATGATGAAAGCTTGAAGATTGTTTGTTGGAGTTTGCATCTATTGATGCTTTATTATCCAAATTTGTTGATTCTGGAGCCGATGTTCTTGATACCGCTGCCGTTGCCATGGATATTGTCGTGGGATTGACAATTGCCGCCGTTGTTGATGATGTTTCCGCCGCCGCCGTGTTGATAATAGACTGATTGTCTATCTTCTTGGATGAATCTGTGAAAAAGAGGGGGAAACCGGTTGAGTGGCCGTTTAATAATTGAATAGATAATTATTTAAGGCATACTCAACTTGATTGTGGTTTATCCCCCGCCGGTTTTGATGAACCCGTTGAAGATGCTGAGGATCCCGATGATCCGCCTGGATTGTCACCCTGATTGTCCACCTTTCCCTGTCCTGGGGCACCCTGATGGATTAGGGTGTGATGTTTGCCTCGGCAATTAAGGCACCGGAATTTGCTTTGGCAGTCATTTGCTGGATGTGGACCAAGACAATTGTAACACCGGTTCTCCTTCTTTACATATTGTCTTCTGCCCATTGGTCCCAGCTTGATGAAATCCGTGCATGCTGGACCAAGATGATGAGGGCCTTTGCACAGAACGCACTTCAGCTCTCCCTTTCCAGAGCCCTTTTTTTGATCTGAGCCCTTTTTCTGATCTTCCGATTGTACCCCCCCATGGAGTACCCTTGCCGATGGATTCTTTTTTGTTTTGCTCTGTTGAGAGTTCTCAATTGCTCTGGCCCGAGCCTGGATAAAGCTTATGAGTTGAGAGAGTGGGGGGTCTTCGAGGGCATCCCCCACTTCTACCTCCCACGCCTCCCTGGTCTCAACATCGATGAGTTCCCGCAGACGATGTGTCATGATGGAATCCCATGATTCCACTGGTTGTCCCATAGCCTTGAGTGCGTCCAGCACTTCACCGAACGTTCCGATCAGTGATAATAGAGACTCCACCGATTTCTCTGTGAGTGGCTTTAATGCAGCTAGTCTGGAAAAGTGAGCATTTTTAATCCACCGTGGATTTTCATATCTACTCACCAACTTTTTCCAGGCTACAGCATAATTATCAGTGGTGGCGCTGATATTTTTGATCAAATCGGCCGCCTTTCCTGTTAGGGCCTTCCTTAGCCTGACCAGTTTCTCGACCTTGGAGATATCGTTATTATTTCCGACCATAGTTAAGAAGATATCAGAGAATGACTTCCATTCTCAGTAATTCCCACTGAATGGAGTGATCTCAATCCTTGTTAAGCCCGGCTGTCTGGATGCTGATCCCGTTGATGGCCTTGATGGATTGCTGGCCTTGATTTTTACCCGAGTCGTCTCGATTGCTTCCAAGGCCTCCATAAAAACCGTCGTGACTTGCCCATGCACGTCGTCTTGGATGTAACCGGATAACATAAATTCATCCGTTGCATCCTCACAGAGTTTTTCATGGGAATTGGAGAATTGTGCCCAATAATTGTTAATCAATCTGTCCCATGCCTCAAGATCTCCAATGGATTGGGTCGATATTTTCACTTTATGTACTCTGTCTCGAAGTTCTTCGAGTGCCGCCCACCGAGACGCCTGTGTCTTGAGTTTCAGTATCGAAGCATTACTTAATGCTGTTTGACCCGCTGCATCAGATATTGATGCCCGCTGTCCGGCCGTTAGCCTACGATTTTGATTCGATAAATTCAGGGGTGGTAGAGTGCGAGTGCCTTTTGCATTGTCTCGCTTTTGCCGCTCTTCCTCCTCCTCCTTCCTGATTCTCTCCTCCTCCTCCTTCTTGGCTCTCTCCTCTTCCTCTTGCTTGGCCCTCTCTTCGTCCATTTGTTGCGCAAGAACTACCTGTTCTGCCCAATCCGATGTTTTTTCTTCTTCTTCTCCTGTCGGAGTTTTAAATCCGCCGTTTCCCTCGTCGATTAATTGGACTGGATCTCCCATCTACTCTATTGCTGCGTGAAGAGTGGGGGTGGATAATGTGCGAGTGAGATAGCTGCGCCCGATGCCTTACGATGTTCGTCGATGAGTGCCGACCCCGGAGTGAGAGAGACCGATAGGTAGTTTCACCGAAATTGAACGAAGCCGACCGAATTGAACTTCGGGTTTTCACTGGATACTCGGCTGTTCGAACCAAGCCGAGAGATGTAAACAAACCGAATGTTTACGTCTATTGTTTCACTTTGTCCTTTTGTCCGAATAGTCTCGAATTTGACTCGATATAATATTTTAAAATTATTTGGATTGCCTGTTGCTAGGCCAAAACCGAAGCCGATGACGTCACGAGAAAATTCGAGAAGCGTCCTTTGGATTTTTCAACCGAAAATTTTATCCGCACTTTATGTTCACTGCACAACGTTTTTTATGCACCACAATTACTTGGATGATTTTTTACCGCGATACCTGCCCACTTCAATTAATGGATTTAATTAGATAAATTGTTTTTTTTGTCCGAGTAAACTCACTGACACTGTAACCACGCCGCGTGGGTTTTTATTCACAGAGATTTTTTAGATCTTTTACGAGCCGGCCGATCCGGCTCGAAGGACCAATGTTTGGGTTTTGATGTTTTTACCTGTGATGATGTAGCCGAAAATTGATGATTCAAGTGGACTGTATTTTCTCTTAGATAAATTGCCCCCAAAATAGCACCGACGCTGGCCTGTAAGTTGGGACAGGTATTGTCTTGAAATGATAACCGCGATTTACATAAAAACGTTGGATTTATTTACACTGTTCTTTGGATAAAATACATTTGGTAATTAATGTGGATAGAAACCGTGCCGTTAATTAATTGGATAAAGAAACCGATTGATAATTGACCGAACCGAGACAATAGATAATTAGCCGAAAACCGTTAATTCACACGCGTTTACACTGCTTGAATTTCCATAAGATAGTAACTAGTGCGTTTACACGCACTGCCGGCTTGAGCCTGTGGCCCACACGAGATTGGCCGAGTAGACCCGATGTCCGTTGGCTCGTCTCATGACCAAATCTCAGACTTTTCAAGAAAAGTCTGAACACTCTTTTCTCTCAAAAAATTGATAATTGCCTCTTTCTTTTTGCAAACTTGCAAAAATTCATGTAACAACATCTTGGAAATATAATTTCCTATAATATAACGTATTAAATTGTCTTGCTTGGTGTTAACTGCAATTTTTTCACTCGTTTTTATTCGTTGACTTACTGAAGCACTTGTTGCATCTTAGCCGGCGCCATGTTGTTCAAGAAAATTTTCATTGTCGGTGGTCAGTATCACGAATATTGTCGCTGTGGATATATTGAAAAGCAATAAGTCATCATGGCCACTTTATTTGGGGGGAAATTTGAATTTGTCACTGTATTTATAGGAGAACCAATCTCCTCCACAGAAGCTATATTCTCAATAAAAATCTCATTACATCCTTTTTTCGTTAAATTAACCCCCCCCCCCCCTGACCGTACGTTGAAATCCCAAAAATGATGAATTTAAAGAAAAATGGAAATTACTTGTGACATATGCTTCCCAGATTTTTTCAACCCCACCCAATAAGAAGAGATTCAAGCATGCATCATCCATGCGTAAATCTTCTTTCAGTCACATTTGGGAAACTGAGCGAGATAGAAGACTTTTTGTCCAGTCTTTTTCTGTAGGTCATGTCATTCCCTACAAAAAAGTTTCACTTCAATAGGATTGAAGCTAAATCGCTCCATCTCGCTCAGTTTCCGAGATATGCTTGAAAGAAGATATACGCATGGATGATGCATGCGTCAAAACACAGCCAGGCCTGGAGTTTCAAGACAACAAATCACCATACTTATTTCCTTCCTACAACGAACTTCATCATTTTTATATATCAGCGGTTTGGATTGCTTGTTTATCCTTTTTATAAATAAGATAAACAGCCTTCGCGAAAGCAGTTTCGGCGGCTGTGCCGGTTATCATAGCTGCGAAGCCACATACGCCACTTTTCTTTCGCAGAGGATTTCAATCTACGAAAAATGTTGAAAGTATAAAAGAATGATGGATGGCCTTTTATATATTCCACATTTTTTGTAGCTCTTGAAATTATTCGGAGAAGAAAAGTGGCGCATGTGACTTTAAATCTATAATAACGATCACAGTCACCTAAATTGTACCATTTTTAGAGGCTGCTTATCTCATTTATAAAAAGCATAAACAAGCAATGTGAAGCGCTGATATGCAGTCGTGATAAACTTCCTTGTGGGAAGAAAATTGGTATGGAGATTTTTCGATTGAATTTTCTTTTATTTTTTTAGGAGTTTATTGTGAGTTTCATTATTCCTCGCATAGTACAATGACATTATTAATTATAAATAAAATGAATAAAAGGGAAAGAAAATAACATAATTGAATCACTGGATTGAAATGAATTTACCCTTTTTTTAAAATTTGATTCCCATTCTCCACTTCTAATTGAGAACAAAAGAGTTGAAATGGTTTCATGGTCACATAATAGTGCCTGGCCAAGAGTGAATAATGGAAATTGCTGAATTGATAGGCAATGGAGGGGGAAATTGAATTCTATTCTCTTCAAACGTTATAAAAGTGGCAAAAAATCATTTTAGAGTAGAATTGACCGATTTAAATTTTAAGAATGTGAATTAATAGTTGATAATAAAGGAAGGAAGAATTAAAAAGAACTGATAAAAGGAATAATAATTTAAATAATTGATTTACAATGAAGTTATTGTCACTGAAGTTGAAATGTCTTTAGTCTCATAATTAAAAGGAGGATTTGCGAATGGATTAAATCACGACGAGAGAAAAAATAGTATAAAAGTGGAAGTTTTCTTGACGTCTAATTAAGAATGAACAAACTTTCTGGCAAATCCATGTTTTTTCATTATTCGAATAATTGCCGAGGGATGTGATGAAGCTGAATCTCATTATTTTATTATTTCCTGGAAAACTTGATTTGATTAATTTTATATTCTCCTTTTTCTCTGTTCCTTTCTTTTAAAACTACGATACAGAATTTGATTTTATCGACCATGTTTTTTATTATTTTTAATATTTCGTGACATCACTTTTTATGGCATATCGTCATAGAAACGTTCGTTCATGAGTTCAACCAAAGAAAAATCAAAATCATTGTGCATCATAATTAGTTTAATTTATTTATTTCTCTGAAGAAAAGTAATTAATTTTATCCTTCAGTTTTCCATCAATTTACACGAAAATTTGGCTTTCAATTAAGGAGTTTGGGGGGTAAACACAAAAATAAGGAAAAAGTTTTATTTTTTCAACACGTTACCAGTTGATATGCCGTGAAAAGTAATGTCAGAAAATGAATAACAATGAAAACAAGCAGGCGTTCCTCGCTAGGTTGGCTATTTTTTCTACGTTATCCTTCAAATCGCTATTTCTTCCTTTCAATTTCTGCTAATGAATCAGCAGGATGCTTCCGAATGGTTCTTCTTGACTTTTTTCTATCATCTCTCTCGAAAAAAATCATATATGCTAAATTTTACATAAAAAATCACTTTTTCACTTTTAATGTTCCTTCTTGGGTACAGTTTCTGATTGTCCTACGAAGGTGAGTAGAGGCTCATTTGAAAGAGAAAAATGTGTTTTTTCAGAAAACCAAATAAAAAATAGAGCTGTCCATTCAAAAAAATCGAGAAAAATGGCATTTTTCGGATTTTTTTTGGAAATATTGAGAAAAAAAAACATTTTTCGATATAATAAGCGCAGAACTTCATCTAAAAATTCGAAGAATTGAGGGTGTGTTCAGCTCATGAACACGAATCTTTTGAGCTCCGTCCCGATGCAATCGGATGAGTAGTTTGGAAGATACAGTCGATTTTCGGAAAAACTTCGATTCAAAATATCTCGAGAACCGTTCAGCCGATATGCCTCAGATTCAATCCCAACCATCTTCATCAGAAACTACATATACAGAAAAAATTTGAAGTCTTTAAGTCAATTATTCATTGAGCTATCGTCGTAAAACCGAGTTTTTTAAAAAAAGCACAAAAAAATCAATAACTCATAGAATAATGGGATTAAATTCCTAAAAATTCGCCAAAAGTTAGATATTATGGTTGCGAATCTTGAGTAAAATTTTGAACGGAATTCGTCTCACACAAATTGAGAAATTTCGAAAGATACGATTTTTAAAAAATTGATATATCTCAGAAACTATTGGACCGATCTTGCTGAAATTTTTATGGGACATACACTTTATCAAAACTGATATCTTGCCAAAATTTCAGATTCTTATCACTCATCGTTCTCGAGTAATAGAGAGTCGTAAAGTCGTACATACAGACACACATACATACATGTCTACTTTTTTTCTCATTATGATTTCTCGACGTTTTGCATCATTTTGAGTCGTTTCCAATGAAAATTGGCATTTCGAAAAAAATTGCGAAAACAAAGCTTCCATTCGGAAGCAAAAACAAAAAAAATATATAAAAATTGAAATATTTCAAAATCTGTTGGATAGGAAATTTTTTGTGGAGCTCTCGTTCGGAGAGGAGATCTCGAGTTGCGAAAAAAGGGTAATTACCAAAAAATTCGCTACCTTTAACGGATTTCGAGATATTCATGAAAAACTGGGGAAGCAAGGGAATTAGGGTGCATCTCCATCATTTTCCCATATTTGTCAATCAATTTCCTTGGCAGAAGGGCGTATCTCCAATAATTTCCGAAATATTCTCAAAAAACTATTTTTAAAAAAATAGATTCATCCTGTGTTTTACATTTCTTCGCTACTAAATTCCTGCTAAACGAAAAAAAAAAAGAAGAAAGTATCTATACGTAGAATTTTAAGTGATAGGAGGAATGTACGAGCGTTGAATAATATCGCAGAATTAGGTATGGTGAATTACACGCATTGGTGAGTTATCATCCCGACCGGTGATACAACGTCCTACTCTCTCTCTCTCTCTCTCTCTCTCTCTCCTTACAGAGCATAAAGGAACAGTTTCATTTTCTATCGTCGCCTGAAATTCGATTCCAGTCAATTGTGTGTGTGTTTGTGTAATTGGAGATTAAATAACTACTGTTTTTTGCTTTATTTATTGAATTTTTCAGATGAATCAATAAAGAATTAAAGACATATCTAATGATTTAATATTTTTTTTCAGGGATTTTCCTTCATTTATTTTTGATTAATATCGAGAGGTCATAGGCTGCTAAATAATCACACGAAAAATTTGTGAAGTGAAGTGCTTTCGCGAATTATTTTATTTAAAAAGTTTTTTTCATTTCTTTCTCCTTGAAATAGGGAACAAAAAAACAAGGACGAGGGAAAAAAGGTATCTTAACGAGATATCTATCCCTGATAAAAGAACAGCGTTGCAGCGGCAGCTGCTGCTGGACTTGGTGGACCAGTTGATGTTGTTGGTAAAAAGGAAAAACTGTCCATCACGTTTAGTTTCCGTGAAATGTCACGGAAGAAATTCACCGTAGAATTTAAGTGAAAAAAAAAGAAGAAGAAGAAACGCGAAGTGCCAAGAACTAAATCCAATCCAAAAAGTTTACGAGCAAAGACAAAGAAAAAATCCAGTGCCGAATCTCTCTCTGTGTATGTATGTGTGTAATTTTAAACAAGTGAAAACTTGCATCATTATCCACATCATTATAGCTTTATCTGCTAATTTATTAGCAAGTCGCTTCCGAATGCATTTATTTTTTTCCACTTCACTAAATCGTTTCATATAAATTTCCATTTTTGTTTAAATTTCAAAGGAGAAAAGTTGTAACGGGTTTTCGTCCAATCCCGTCACACTTCCGGCCATCCCTTTCCGCACACACGGTTCGATAGCATGGGCGCCAGTTTATTCTTTACCGGAGGAATAAACAAAACTCACTGTGTGCTGGTTTTCCCTGGGCTCACCACGCTTAACCTCTTAGGGCGGTTTCGGGCTAACCTGCTGAACCTTCGGTAGTAATTACTCGGGGAATTACTAACCCCAATGGATGGCATGGGCAATCCATTCCCGGTAACCCAGTGTGCTGGTTATGGTAGAGGGGCGTGGGTCTAGTCACAGTCCCTCTAGCGAGAACAAGTCGGAATTAGGTATTCCGCGATAACCTCTGGATGAGCCCGTCCGCAGTATTCCTCTGATCTATCGTCACTCAGAGAATACCGGACGTCTCCATCTACACGAGAAACGCCACGTAGCCACGCTACGGGCAACCAACGGTAACTCTCGCCGAAGCGAGCGGTAGAGGTTCCAGGGACTACTCCCGATCCTCTCGAGTCTGCCGCCCAAGGCAGACTAACTGCTCACCGTGTCGTTGGGTCTATTTATATCGGCTGAGGCTGCTTCTCCTCGTCTAGAGGTCTCTCCGCGCGCCTGCGTGATTCTTCCTCTCACACCACCGCCAGGCCCGGAGATAACTCTGACATCTATAGTGGAGCGCCAGCATTTCAGCTGGGCTTCTGCCTTATCCTCAGCCGCGTATAAATCCCACTGACGTGACAGTTAGTTAACGGTAACTTTAAGGTGTCATCTTACGCAGATGGCACCACGGTATGAATTGTCTAGCTGTTCATGTGTGAGTCTTCTCGAGCTCTACACTTGAATAGCTTCACCCGAAGGTGGCATAAGCCGATGCGATAGCTGTAACGAGAAACCTCGTTACAAAGTATTAATAAGCTAATCTGAATTATTCAATGATTTTATTCAAATTTCTATTCAATTGCGCATTCCATTATTATGTTATGTGGATATCGATTGATTTATTCCGTTTTTTATGTTTCCTTGCTGACCAGTTTTCAATAAACTTCATTTTTTATATCTGATGAAACGTCATGCCTGAAGGTTATTTTTATTTTTCATTAATCAAATTGATATTGTTATAAATTTTTTTTTCTTATCAATTAATTGATTTTATATAATTTGCAAGGAAAGTACTAATTCGAGCGATATGTCTAACATTAAAAGTGAAAATAGTGGAACGAGCAGTGTAAGTCAGTCAGATACGCGTAGTGATTCTCCTTCTCAGTCAGGGTTTTTGGAAAGAATATGGGTTGAGAGCCCCAGATAATCAAGATGAATATTAGTTCCTATAGAATATTAATACTCATCTTTATTGCTCTTAACAGTTACATTAAACATACTGATTCATAATCACTTTGCATAATGAACAATATCTTCAATCAAGACCAAAATATGAGTAAAATTCGAAGCTCATATTTTTACTACTTCGGTTTTCATAGGGTTTTTTTATCGAACAAACAACATTTTTCATGCAATATTAGTGAAATCAAAATAACTCAAAAACTAATGACGAGAAAAATCTGAAAAAATTCACACAGTTATATAATATAGTGTCTAATATTATTCCTCAGTCTGGATGAAATCACTCGGAAACTTATTGCAAATTTTGAAAAAATGGAAAATTTGGAATTTTGAAAAATCACTCATATTTAAAAAAATATTTCTCCAATGCTGTCCAGTAACAATCCCAAGCTGCAGGTTCAGAAGACCAATATGTGAGCCAAATTTGGAATTCTTATCTCAAGTGTTCCGGTTGTTATTGGAACAACAAAATTTTGCAAGAAAAATTATAAAAATCGATATAACTTAAAAACGAAGCATTAGAAAAATCTGAAAAAATTCACATAGTGACAGAATATGATGTCAAATATTATGCATCAATCTGGATGATATCGGTTGGGAACTCTTTGAAAAATCAATTTTTTTCAAAAAATCGAAAATTTGTCATATCTCAAAAAATATGGAATGAATTCCAAGTAACGAGGTCTCGAAAGAAAACATTTATCACAACCAACATACAGTAAAAATACGAGATTGTTCGGTTGAAATTTTACCGTTTTGCTTCCGAATGGAAGCATTGCAAACGCGATTTTTTTCGATCTCGAGATTTCATCGGAATATGACTCAGAATGTTCCAAAACGTCGAGAAATTACATTTTTAAAAAATGTCTGTATGTATGTGTGTGTGTGTGTGTGTGTGTGTGTGTTTGTGTGACAGATATCAGCTCATTGCTCCGGAACGGTAATACTTGGTGACCTGAAAATTCAACAGTACTTTCTCTCCCCATGCAAATTGCTCTCCGTGAAATTTGAGCAAAATCGGTTGAGTACTCTTCGAGAAAAATCAAATTTTCGTAAAATCGTTTTTTTGATTTTTCTCCGCGAAAAATTGATTCACAGCCCCCACTCTCAGCGATGAAATTCATCTCATTTGAACACACAATTTTCACTCGGGGTAAATTTTGCTGCGATTTTTCGTTTGTGGATAATTTTAATTACAGTGTTTTTTATCCTGAATTTTGTATACACGATAGCTCAAAAACTATTTGAGTTAGAGACTCGAAATTTCATGGGTTTGTGCATCTAATGAACGAAAAGTTTGGTATTGAAATTGGGCGAAATCGGTCCAGTAGTTTCTGAGATATTGCACGGAAACCATTTTATGAAAAGAGGTTATATCTCGAAAGCTACTGGAGCAATTTCGCCCAAGTTCAGCTTAAAAGATTCATCTCAATGAGCCCCACAAATGGTGAGAATTTCAGATTTTTCAGAGGCAGTCTCTTGTAAGAGTTTCCGATAACTTAGTTTTTTCAAAAATCACGGTTTTTCTTAGCTTCCTCCCTAGGAACACTATTATTTTTTATTTCACCATTCGAAAGTAGACAATTTTTTCTACAAAATGATGACAATCGGAAAGAATAGAAATCCTATTTGGAACCTGAACTTCAATTCTTCAGATTTGTCGTACGATCATCCATTTATGATTGAAAAATTGATGGTTTTTTTTTGTGGAAACAATGAATAAATGAAGTTCACCAAAGATCAAACCATCATTGAATTTGTCCTCATAAGTACATATTTGTTGAGAAGATCATATTTTGTTACTGCATTTGGAATAATGAGAGATATAAATAGTAATTTCATGAATACCGTATTAAATTTCATTCGGAAGCATTTTGCCAATTGAATTGGCAAAATATTAAATGTCGCATAAGGAGTGGGGTTTGCAAATAACGCACAGGATATAATGCCTCTGCTTGTTTAAGTGAAAAAAAAATCCACACAGACACACATACACACATACACACACACACACAGACTTTTTTTCTAAATATCATTTTCAGACTCTCCACGTCATTTTAAGTGATTTGCAACAAAAAAATCGAAATCGAAAATTCTTACGATTGTTAAGCTTCCATTCGGAAGCAAAAAGGCCAAAAATTAATGGTTAAACCGAGTGTTTACAAAATGGAGCAGTGGAAAAAAAACTCACCAATTTGCCCTAAAATTTTGTTTTCTCCCAAGTTTTCTGCTAGTTTTCTTATTCCCTTATGAATTGATTCACTGTCATTAACTAATCATTAATAATTCATTAATAATTCATTAATAATTTACTTATAAATATATTTTTAATATATATTTATGTAACTCCAATCACTTTTTGTAGTGAAACTTCTTATACGAAGTCCTCGCATTCAACGCTGGTGCGTTACCTTTCCACGCTTTGGTGGTGGGGGAAAAGAGAGAGAGAGAGAATGAATGTGCGCATGCGTACCCATATCCCTGCAGCATTGCTCGTCATAGTAGGACTAGCGAAGGGATCGACATCGGCTTTCTTCGACGTCCATGCCCCACCAAATAATCTTTGGCTTCGGCATGCCTCGTGTGTCGATTCTTTCGTTAGTACGACAATACCTGTTAGTCCAAGAGCCCAGCGCATCCGGACCGCAGTGATTGTATTAAAGCTGAAAATTTTTTGTAGAGGGCTCGTGATGGTATGGAACCATGAGGGGACCCAAGTTACCTTGAGTACTGGTCCGAAGGGCATGCAACAGGTAGCTCGGCAAATGAAAATTGTAGTTTTTTCAAGTCAAATCATTAAGGCTAATTTTGTTATATGTTCTTCTGGACACTATGTAGAACATATAAAGAATATTGCCGGACAGTTTCTGCGGTCAATAACTAGTGCCGGACACTTTGAAGTGCGGTAAATAATGACACCATTTATGTCAAAGTATTAAGGCTGAATTTTTTATATGTTATTCGGGGGACAATTCTGAAATATTCCTCCAACAGCTGGACCGAACTGACGGCTTTAACTCCCCTCCGGACCCAATAGACAGGTCACGTGAGTGAGACAGCGAGAGCGTTGCGCATACACTGAGGGAATTTTTTCGTACTGCCCTGACTATCTGCTTAGAGTCAAGGTCAAAATCAACTATTTCAAACTAGTTATCATGCCCAGAGTTATAATGTTAGGGTTACTATTTAAGATCACTGCATTGAATGAAGACGCACAACATATTCATTATTATATTTTAGTTCTGTTAGCCATTTCCATATCATAACCCACACTTTATGAAGTATTGCTCGACTGCAATAGAACAGAATCGATTAAATCATATGTGATTTACTAATGATTGAGTAAATGAAAATTCTATCTGTGTAAATTTGTCATTGATATCCGATTTTTCTGAAGAGTTTCCTAGCAAAAACGAAATTATAAAAAACTTTGAAAGTTATGAAAAGGAAAAAATCATAAATTGTCTTCTTTTGGGTATCATAACTCATTTTGTACTACAGCTATGAGAATCGAATTTCACATAACGAAAACCAACAGTTGATACTCATGTCTACTATCTGATGATTACACTTGAAGCTAAAAAATTCATTTTTAGAATAAAAAAATTATATTTCTGATCACAATATTTACTCACTATATGATTATAGTCAAGGCCTTTTTCTACTATATTTTTTAGTTCTAGACACCAAAAAATTCTCTCCGTGTACGAGTTCGAGTGAGAGTGCATACTCGCAGGCATAACGCTCCCCATTATAGTTGTTCGATTCAGAGTTGAATTCATCAAAAACAACTATTTTTCGAAATCTAACTTTATTGTTACGAACTTTGAAAAACTCAAGTTGAATTCTTAGATACTTCTTACAAAACGCCTGAAAGGGTAGATACTATTGAGATTCTTACTCGGATGGTGGCAGTATCTCTGCTAAAGTCTTACTGAGGTGTTTGAGGTATTTGGGACTACATATATTATGATAAGAGGGTGGAAATGGCTAGGTATGAGGTGAAGAGGGGGTAAGGCCCGCTACGTAGTTGAAGAGCTGAGAGAAATTATTGGGAAAAACCAGGGGAAATTGGAATTGCTTGTACGAGAAATTTGAGACCAACGGGTGCAATAAAACGATTATTATAGAAATTCGTACTCTATGGATTATAGTAATAAAACGATATAAGGGGGAAAAGGGACTAACGGGACTGAGCATTCGGTGCCTAAGTAATGTAGCTTGGGGAAAAGTAAAGGTTATTTGAGAAAAACCCAGTTGGAAGGAGTAGGTATACAACATAGTAATTGCTATTATAATGGATATTTGTCAACACATTTTTGAGAAATGAAAGAATGATTTATTGAATATTGAATATGAGTACTGAAAATTGAAAAAATGACACAGTAAATGATCAAAGTCCCCTGAATAACATATAAAAAATTCAGCCTTAATACTTTGACGTAAATGGTGTCATTATTTACCGCGCTTCAAAGTGTCCGGCACTAGTTATTGATCGTGGAAAGTGTCCGGCAATATTTTTTATACGTTCTACATAGTGTCCCGAAGAACGTATAAAAAAATTAGCCTTAATGATTTGACTTGAAAAAACTACAATTTTCACTTACCTGAGCTACCTGTTACCTGCCCTTTGGACCGGTACTCAAGGTAACTTGGTTCCCCTCATGGTTCCTTACCATCACGAGCCCTCTACAAAAAAATTTCAGCTTTGATACAATCACTGTGGTCCGGATGCGCTGGGCTCTTGGACTATATTGTTATTCAATTATCATTAATTCTTTACTTTTCAATCTGAAGAAAGTGTATGAATCAAAAACAACTATGAATCAAATCTTAGATACTCATCAAATACTCGGACACTATCCACAATACTCGGATGTAATTTTTCGAAATTCCAAATAATTTCTCAACATATATTTTTTTACAATTTTCATTCCGTTCATTATTCCCCTTTAAAAATTAATTATCATTCAATTCATTCTTTCATCAATAATAATCAATTACTTCTGAGCATTATTTCAAAAAATGTATGAGAATCAAGAAAATATGAATGAATCGAATATCAGTATTTTTTTTGATCCGAAATTTTTTAATACACCTCCATCCACAATACTTGAGTATTATATCTCTAAGTGACATCATTTTCGATTTAAAAGACTTTATAATCATAAGAATTCGAATTTTCATGATAATATCATATTGTTCAATCATTACCCCACTATATTCGAGATTTTTTTGGCAATCAATGCAAATTGTATGAATCAAAAAGAACTATGAATCAAATCGTCATCACTCTCTCAGCATGAATTATCACGCTACTCACAATACTTGAATGCGAGAGATTTTTATACCCTAAATTATCCGTCTCACTCAATCAGAAAACACGGGAGCGTTTTGCGCCATGTGTACGTTTAGAACGTGCACTGGTCAGAAAACGCGGGAGCGTTTTGCGCCATGTGTACGTTTAGAACGTGCACTGGCTAACTATACTTTTACTATTGGACAGTTTTTTTTTATTTTTTTAATTACGCCTCTCCCCTCGTCACAAAAAATACTAGAGCTTGATTGCAATATTTGAGTGGAGAAATGAACCTTCTTTGTTTGAAAAAATAATTTGTTTATTCATAAAAAAATATTTTGATGTAAGCCACGCCCCATCCCGACGTTTTCGGTTGAAAAGTTTCTCGGTGAGACATTTCGTTGTAACGTTGGCTTTATTCGGCTGGCTGAAATGAATTGGTGAGACATTTTTTCTTAACGTTGGCGGCACTGACTATAAATGTATAGCCGTCAAAACAACAACAGTGCACCTTAACCTCAAAAAGTTCAAAGCAATATAAACCGTGTTAGGCAGTTTCTCAAACGGAAAAAAATATTAATTCATAAAAAAATATAAATTGATGAGAGAAGTTGATGGAAAAAAATTACAGCTCATATTAATATGAGACAATTGTATTGGAATAATTGAGTGATCCAAAAAAGAAAAGAATACAATTGGCTACAGATAAAATCATGGAAAAAAATATTCTGAGGTTTATGAAGGTCCAATAGTACTAATAATTAAAAATGAGAAATTCTATAAAAATTTTCAGTTAATTACTTGAATATCGTGCCAAAATTCGAAGTAATTTTGTAGTTTAGTTTTTGAAAAAAAAATATTTGAATTTATAAATTTTACACGGGAGATTAAAGAAAGGACGGGATCTTCCATACCCCTCGCGCGGTACAGCAGATTTCATGCTAATCCTATCGGCTCCCCATATCTTCCTGTACAAAATTTGGAACTTCAAATATTTTTTTCTTGAAAACTTCGCTCCAAAATCAATTCAAATTTGAGCAGGACATTCCTTATGATATTATTAATTCATTATTGAGAATTCAATTAGAATGGGGTGATACTGATGTTCGAAATTCCTGAAAAAATTTAATTCCTACATAATTTTATGAATTTTCGATCATTTTTTTTTCATTCCATGCTTTTTTCACTACATGATAATAATTATATTATACATAAAAACAGCGTTCTAATCTGTTACATAAAACTGATCCTCAAAAAATTGCGTAGGTTTCTGCCAAAGCATCACACGTAGTTTTCTCTCTTTTTTTTAATCCCTTTCACCCATTTCTTCGAATTTTCATTATTTTCAGAATAAATTGGAAACTTAGCGAGATGGAACAATTGTGCCTGAAGTCTTATTTGCCGAGAATTCTAAGAGAATAAAAAAGCATGAGGGACAAAAACATACCTCCGTTAGTTTCCGAGATAATTTTGAAAAAATATTGAAAAAGAGATTTTTCTCTGCTTTACCTCTCCAAAGAGTACAGACACTCTTTGACCTCTCGATTATTGAATTTGTAGTTTTCTGACAATATTTCAAAATCTAAGCGAGATAGAGTGATTTTACCTGAATTCTCTTTCGTCGACAATTTCTAGAATTACAAAAAAAGGTTAGGACAAAATTGCTCTATTCCACTTAGTTTCCGAGTTATTCTAAAACAAGTGGGAACTTGCTTTAATTATAGTTATCATTATAGTTTCATCTGCTAAGTCATTAACAAATCAGTTCCGAATGGTTCCCCTTTCCATTAGTGAACACTGAATTCCGAATATTCCCCTAGTAATGATCTGAATGAAATCGACTGAGAATTTGTTTTGAACTTTAAAATAATTCTGAAAATTGAAATTTCAAAAAATTACCTATACTTTGAAAACAAGCTGCAGATGAAGCTTCTTCATGCAATATTAATAGAATTGAAATATCTCAAGAACTGATGACGAGAAAAATCTGAAAGTATTCATGCAGTTAGATGACATAGTGTCTCATATTATTCTTCAATCTGGATGAAATCGATTAGAAACTTATTCTAAGTTTAAAAAAGAATGAAAAAATTGAAATTTCAAAAATACGCTCGTATTTGAAAAAATGTTTCTCTAATTTTGTCCAGTAACAATCCCAGGCAGTAGATTGAGAATACCAATATATGAGCTGAATTTGAAGTTTCTATCTTGATTGTTCTGATTGTTATAGAAGCAACAACATTATCATGAGAAACTATGAAAATCGACATAACTTAAAAACTAAGCTTGTGAAAAAGCTGGAAAAATTCACGCAGTTACAGAATATGATATCAAATGTTATAAATTCATCTGGACGAAATCGGTCGAGAAATTTTCAAGAAATTGATTTTTTTGAAAAAATCCAAAATTCATCATTTCTCAAAAAATACTGAATGAGTTCCAAGCGACAAGGTCTCAAAAGAAAGCATTTATCAAGACAAATATACTGTGAGAACATCAGATTTTCAGGTTGAAATTTTACCTTTTCACAGAAAAAAAAAATCCACACAGACATATATACCTGCACACAGACATTTTGTCCAAATATCATTTTCAGACTCTCTACATCATTTCAAGTGATTTGCAACAAAAAAATCCAAATCGGAAATTCTCACGTTTGTTAAGCTTCCATCCGCAAGCAACAAAAAAAATAACTAAAATTTGAAATCGAATTCTTTTTTTTTCAAAAATTTTTAAAAGTTAGGAATTCGCATCCGTGAGATTGACGATTTTCATCGGGTGATGAGTGTGGCATCGCACGTTTTGAGTAAAGTGCAACGTTGCCAATAACCATTAACGACTCGCAGTGCCAGCCATTTTCATACACACAAATCTAGTCACGTGACAACACGGTGGAAAGAATTTCCACTACGATTCCAGTCGCGTAATGAGCAGCGCGCCACATTCCGGAATCGGAACCACAAGAAATTATTGTTTCATACCAAAAGAATATATTCCACAGAAAAAAGGTCTTTTTCGATTCGCAACATTATTCAAAAAGGATTCCAAAAGTTTCAACTTGATATTTTTAGTCTATTATTTGATATTTACGTTTTCGTACAGAGTGCGGCGTCACGCTCATAGCGCGGGTTCTCAAGGATTAAGATTCTCAAGATCTCAAGACATTTAGCATTTGAGAAAAAATATCACGAGATTCCATAAGTCCTGCGTCCGAATATCTAGGTTTTTTACGATATTGTAAGAATGACGATATCCAAAATGACGCAAAAGGGATGAAATATGGACCGACAAATTATTAAAAATAAAAAAAACGCGCCATGTGCACGTTTAAAACGTGTTGTTTGGCAGGTCAAAAACTGAATCAGGGTTGGCTGTGCAAATAATAGATGAATGGGCAGAAAAATGAGGTGGCAAATCAAAGATTCAAAAAATATTACGCAAAAGAATGGGAATAAAATCCAATGATAAGGAAAAATATAAAGGAGGCAAGGAGAAATTTTCAATTCAACTTATCTATCTGTAATTGCAGCAGTAAAGACGGAAAAATAGGTCTTTCTACGTAAGAAAATAGCTTTGTCTTTCCACTATTGGTAAAAATGCACATGGCGCGCCCGGTTTTTTCCAAATAGATCGAATCATTCTGTAACGTAATGAAGATGATGATGATTACACATCATTTTCAATAAACATGTATGAGAAAAAGCATTTGTTCCATAGTATCACACACTCATGAATTAGAAATAGAAAAATTAGTTGAAAAGTTAGAAAGGGATGAATATAACCTCAACCAGTTGTTCTTTAAATTGGTATTTGATTCATGGAAAGTTCATAGATTCATGAGAATCTTGAAATTATAAACATTTCCTCATCTGGAAATCGAGATGATGATTTGGTGACTGACCTAGCCTTTATTAAGATGAGTCGTTCTTTGATTATACAGAATTCTATTTGAAAAAAACCGGGCGCGCCATGTGCATTTTTACCAATAGTGGAAAGACAAAGCTATTTTCTTACGTAGAGAGACCTATTTTTCCGTCTTTACTGCTGCAATTACAGATAGATAAGTTGAATTGAAAATTTCTCCTTGCCTCCTTTATATTTTTCCTTATTATTGGATTTCATTCCCATTCTTTTGCATAATATTTTTTGAATCTTTGATTTGCCACCTCATTTTTCTGCCCATTCATCTATTATTTGCACAGCCAACCTTGATTCAGTTTTTGACCTGCCAAACAACACGTTTTAAACGTGCACATGGCGCGTTTTTTTTATTTTTAATAATTTAATATTTATCAATTACTTTCCAAGCAACTAAAAAGTGTATGAAATGAAAATAATTATAAGTGATCAAATGATTATATCGCTCTCTCAATGTCGTGTAACTTACACTGCCATCCATAATACTTCAATATTATTTTGTGATTTTTTTAATCAATCATATTTTTTCATACGAACGCCCCTTCAAGTTAACATAATTCAATTTTTATAAATAATTCTAAAAGGAAAATGATTATTATATCGTTATTCAATTACTTAATTATTATTTTACAATCTGTGGAAACTGTATGAATCAAAAACAACTATGAATCAAGTCATTGTTACTTCTTATGTACGGCAGAAGCTATTACACTATCCACAATACTTGAATACGAGCTTCCTATAATTTATTTTTTTCTCATTCAAAACTCCCTCTCTTTCATTATTTGATAATTCACATAATTATTATTATATTATGTCTTCATTTAATTGGATTCATCAGATATTCTTCAACAAATAAAAAAAGACTCCCAATCCAAAATAAATATCTATATAAGCCAACACACTATCCATAATACTTGAATAATATATATTTTTTTTTTTAATATTCATTATCATTATTTTTTTCATTCTCTTGCATACAAAATTATGAAAAACTATCTTATCATATTGATAATACATATTGAAAATTAATTGTAGATTATATATATTTATTATTATTATCATTAATAATAAAATTTCAAACATTTTTATACAGGGTGACGTTTGCACTATGGTTACAAAATGAGTGGAAACGTAGAGTAAAAAATCCTGAATATGCTGTCGTTAAAATTAATTTCTTCTGATAATTAACTTTCAAATTATCAATGAAAGAATTTTGCTATTTTTCGGCCAATAACAGCGGATAGAATGGCCGCCATAAAGATGAAGGATCCGTGACATTAACGATTGTCTATAATACCGGCGTTCAGAGTCAACGAATGACATTTCTACGTTCGAAATTCAGCTTCTCAACCTCTCTGCTGTCATTCGATATTTTTGATGTTTGATCGATTCAAATATCAATAGGAAAATAGAAGTGATTGAAATTAAAAAATGATTGAAATAAACAGCAAATGAGAATTGATGCCCCCCTTTCCAATCTTTAATTTAGAATTATTGATTTTTCTTTTCATAATTATTTTCCATAGAAAATATTTTTTCATTTTTTCAAAAATTAATACAATGAATGCGACAATGTTTTCAATAACTAGTGCAACAATGTCTGCAACAATGAATGCGGCAATCAATGCAACGATCGCATCTATTGTTGCACCGAATGTCGCATTAATCGTTGCACAAATTGTTGCATTGCTTGTCGCATTCATTGTTGCACAAATTGTTGCATTGATTGTCGCATTCATTGTTGCAGACATTGTTGCACTAGTTATTGCAAACATTGCCGCATTCATTGTATTAATCTTTGAAAAAATGAAAAAATATTTTCTATGGAAAATAATTATGAAAAGAAAAATCAATAATTCTAAATTAAAGATTGGAAAGGGGGGCATCAATTCTCATTTGCTATTTATTTCAATCATTTTTTAATTTCAATCACTTCTATTTTCCTATTGATATTTGAATTGATCAAACATCAAAAATATCGAATGACAGCAGAGAGGTTGAGAGGCTAAATTTCGAACGTAGAAATGTCATTCGTTGACTCTGAACGCCGGTATTATAGACAATCGTTAATGTCACAGATCCCTCATCTTTATGGCGGCCATTTTATCCGCTGTTATTGGCCGAAAAATAGCAAAATTCTTTCATTGATAATTTAAAAGTGAATTATCAGAAAAAATTAATTTTAACGACAGCATATTCAGGATTTTTTACTCTACGTTTCCACTTATTTTGTAACCACAGTGCAAACGTCACCCTGTATATTGTAAACGTAATATTTCGATGACGTTACTTTTTGTCGTCTGGGCGCGTAATTAATTTTGAATTTTTAGTAGTTTTGGCACCACCAACTGAGAATAAAAATGAACGAATCACCAGAGTTCAATTTAAGTAGAAATTATGTAAAACTAATGCCGATTGGTTAATTTTGCATGTTAACGCTCATTGGATTATCGTCAATTGAATTGATGTCTCACGAATGGAAGAGGGAGACACCAGATGGACGATGATGAGGAAACCGACATTATCTATGGAGTTGGTTAATTGGAGAAAAGTTTTGGCGCCAATGACGAAATTCATCGGAAGAATTAATTGAGACGTTTAGATGAACCTTGGTTGCATCCTTGGACTAAATAAAATTGTCCCAACTCTAATGTCATCGATTTGGAGTTTCTCAATTTTCTTCGTTGGAATTTATCGTCATTGCAAAAGGAAAATACTTAACGTCAGGTTAAGCTGTATTGAATGACGTATTTTGGGATCGACCAATAAGGAACGTCCTTCCCGGAAAAGACGCCTTAGCCAGTGTACAGCGCTTGCTGTCGGCTGATTCTCGTTTGGTGTGCCTTAGTGAAAACACATGTTTTGTCGTGTTTTGCACACTTTGTTAACCACCATTTTTGCACTTTTTGGAATAAATTAATGCATTGGAATTAATTGTATTAATTGTCGTTCAATTGAACTTAAAAAAAAATATGTTCACGTGGAATAAGTTGGGAATAATCTGGTGAGCAAGTTTTAGTTAATTAAATTTTGTACAGTAATTTAATTTCGTGGTCGTGAAATATTAATTTTTTTTAGCGTAATGACGCTAAGTAATGGTGACGCCACGAGATTGAATACCATTTGTCGGCGAAATTATTTGATAATTTTTTTGGAAATATTTAATTATTTTTTTTTATTAAAAATAATTTTGAACTCTCGTTATCGTCTCTTAGAAAAAAATATATTTTTTTTTTGAAAAATATATATTTTTTTTTTATTTTTTTTTGTGGAAAATTTATTGTCGCGAATTAAAAATTAATTAACGGATATTCTGGCGTCGTGGCCAAAGTTAATTAATTTTAATTTATTGAGAAATTTGAGTCTTTCGACTTTTTGGAATTTTTTTGTTTGTATTTTTTTAATTTTTTTTCATATTTTGAAAGATTTTGTGAATTAATTTTTTTTTATGAAATCAATTTGATTAATTTCATTTATTGGCATATCGTTCAGTCAGCCATGATATTTAGGAAACTTTTCTAGGGAAAGTTTCCTAGGGAAATTTCCTAGGGAAATTTTTAGTTACTTTTGTTTCGTTGCGAAAGATAACTTTAGGTGGCAGCACCATGGAATTTTTGATTTCGTTTAATTGTTATGATTGATTTAAATTTTGATTTGACGGTTAATTAATAAATCAATTAATTTATTAATCAATTGAATTTTATTTTTTTTATTGACATTATTATTTTTTTTTTAAATTTAGTTTTGAAGAATTTGTTTGTAATTATTTGTTTATTTATTATGAGTTGTTGGAAGTTATGTTTTATGTTATGAAAAATTGAAAACAATATTTTATATTATCGTGCTGCGCACTTGTCGACTAACGCAGGGGTTAAATAATTTATAACTTGGATAATTATTTTTTTTTATATAAATTTTTATTTTATCCCCTAAATCATTTGTTTGAAGTTTATTCAACACTCCTCATTCAAACCCACAACAGCGACCTTGAGAGGAGACTGATCTAGTTCGTGCTGAATAAGGGAGTATTTGAGTTTGTGGTTTAAATATTTTGATTCTGATTTTGTTTTGTTGTATTAAGATCAATATAAGATTGATCGGATGTTAAGATACATCCTGGCGCCTATTTGGATTTTGGTTTTATTTTGAAATTTTGTTTTTAGCTATTGGGTGCTTTTCAAGCGTGCTTAATTGCTGAGCTTACCGTTAGGCTCAGGAATTACGTCACAATATATAAACATATATACTATCCACAATACTTAAATTTGATATTTCAAAAAAAAATTTAATTTTTGTTATTTTTCATATATTTATTTATTATTATTATGATTGAATCATTTATTTATTTATCCACTTATCATTTAGGCTATTACTTAATTGAGTGAAAAAAAAAAGAAAACAAAAAAAAAATGTTTTATAATTTTTCATCAAGTCCAAAAGAGTCGACTGCTGCCACAAGTATAAAATTCTGCAGCTTGGGCTATACCTGTTCCGCCGTGTATTTGTACTGAGTGCTCCCGGTATCGTTCAGCTATTCCGCCGGTTACTATATGATGCAGCATTGCCACGAGTCGAAGTCTCAGACTGAATGGCTCTTTATGTGGTACGCGCTACGGCGTTTTAAATACAAAAATGTGTTATTCTATTATATGAAATATAGAAAATAACTGAGCATCAACTCTCTCGATTCCGAGCGAATAAAAATATATTATCAGCTTGAAAAATTAACCATGTCGTTTTTAAATCTAACGAATGGAAGAGAATGAATTCTTTGTTAGCGACAGGATCAGCTGTATGAGAGAGAGAATGAATGCGAGTGTGAATGCGAATGTGTGTGTGTGAGGAAGATTAGAAAGAAGAAGCCGGTGAGAGCGGGAGAAGCGAGGTGTGTGTAGAGTTGAGTGCGTGGAGATTGAGACGATTGCGAAATATTGAGTTAATTGAGTTAATTACGTATTAATGAGTTAATTGAGTTAATTGAAACTATTGCAAAATATTTAGTTAATTGAGTTAATTACGTATTAATGAGTTAATGGAGTTAATTGAGACTATTGCGAAATAATGAGTTAATTGAGTTTGAGTCGATTGCGATCAAGAGAGTTTCATTGAGTCGAATCTATTCCAAAAAAAAAGAGTGTTAATCGAGATTGAGTCTTTTGCGATCAAAGTAGTTCATTGAGTTTGAGTCTACTGCTTGATAAGAGTTAATTGAGTTAACGAGATAATGGAGTGATTAATTGATTGGAGAAAGTGTGAGTGTAGGAGCGAATGAGAGTTTGAGTTTATGGAATTGGAGTGTATGAAAAAAGTACCTTAATCAAAGATTCATTTATTATTGCAAATGGGAGTGATTATTCAATACCTAGACAATCCTGACAATTATTAAAAAAAAAAAAAGAAAAAAAAAAACATTACAGTCTATAACAGTTCAGAAGTGGGATTTGAACGCAAAAACCGTGAAAATTTTGGCCAACGTGACTTTAAGGAATTTATCGCATGTGTTTACAAGACGATGGGACAATGTTAGTAAGAGAGATAGACAGTGTAGTGAATCCGCGAAAAACAATGTAGAATTGTGGCCTTGAGAGTAGAATATGAGTGAAGAAAGACATCGATCGGTGAACGCAGACGAATTTGAAGAATTCGCAAGAAATAATTTACCGCATGGAAATAATAATAATAACGAAAATCCTGAGAACATTGCACCGAACGAGACTGGAGATACTAGCGGGATGAACGAACCAACTACCTCCACACAAACTACACCAACGACGAGACCAAGTGCTTTTGCTGCAACCACAGCAGCCAACAATCAGAACAATAACAGCACGTTCAGCGCGAGCCAGGGATATGCATCCAGCCATCATCAGCAAGGAGGATCATGGGGCAGAGGATGGTCACAGGTGGGGACTGCAAACCAGAGACAACAAGGTTTCGCGGGCCTTGGTGGGCAAACTGGGCGACCGGGAACACCATACCCACAGCAATACGGTACAGGAGGCTTCGCAGCAGGTAATAGGTTCCGATTTACGGCTCAACCACCACCCAATATACCACCAGGTACGTACATGTATCCGCCACCGAATAATAATTTCTCAAATGCGAATGTACGCGATGTAATCAAACGCGTCAATGATGAGTCAACAAATGCAGTTGCTCACCCAAATGATGCAGGCAATGATGACTGGCAATCAGCAGAGGGACCAGATGCTCGAAGCAATGGTCATAAATCAAAATTATCTCCTGAGGAATCCACCAACTGCACCAGGGTGCAACCATGACGTGCAAAATAATAATAATTATAATGTCATTCCAGATTTGAGCAAGAGTGTGGGACAATTCGATGGTACCACAAGATCCAATGCTGCCAGAGAGTGGATCGAGGGAATACGTAGCATGCAGACGATGGCCCATTGGACTGATGAGATAGCACTGCATACAGCCAGGTCCAATCTCAGCGGAGGAGTTCTGGAATGGTTCAAGGCAAATCGGCGTGGAATCTCCAACTGGGGAGAATTCCAGGAAGCATTCGAGAGGACGTTCATTATGGTGGAGAGCAAGGCCGTCAGATGGAGCAGAATGAACGCACGTGTACAGGGCAAAAACGAATCAGTCACCGATTATTACTGGGCGAAATGGAGACTTTGTGAGCCGTTGGGGCTAACTTTCATGGAGAAACAGGAGCAGATATTGGTCGGTCGTTGGTCGAAAGATTTGGCGAACGCGATGGCCTCACAGACACACGAGACCAAAGAACAATTATTCGAGAAAATGCTGGAACATCTAGAGCTAGAAGCTCAGCGAATGGGCCGAATCAAGACTCAACGCGAGCGGGAACCAGCGAGCAAGCCTAGACCAGCACCGAGAACCAATGAAACCAAGCCAACTACACCAGCAACAGTTACATCAGGGATTCAAAATGCAAGTTATAACGCTGAAGGCCAACCAAGGTGCTATGACTGCATGGAATATGGCCATTATGCTCGAGATTGTGCAGAGGACAGTAGAGAACTTACGTGTACCAAATGTAAGCAAGTTGGTCATACTCAGAAGCATTGTCCAACGAACAATAATCCTACGAACACGGTGAACTTGGTGTCAAGCAGTCCAACTAGCAATTACTTGCAATTCGTCAAGCAGCTGGATATCAACGATTACCCTACTGAGGGATTAGTGGATACAGGAGCCACAATATGCACAATCCGGATGAGTGCTGCCTTGAAAGCAGGTCTACGAATGATTGCACAATCAGAACAGCTGAAACCATTCGGTCCGTCAAGCAACACGGTCACATCTCCAGGGACAGTCTTCGCTGTGATGAGCATCGATGGAGTAGCAGTGGAGAACGTGCCCTTGAAAGTGGTACCCGAAGACTATCAGCCATATGAAGTGATTATTGGGCGTCCGTATGTGGCAAATCCTTCAGTAGACTTCCACAAGATAGGAAACGAATTCTACTTCGAAAGATCCAGGATATTACCGGGACCAATTGAGGAACCACCAACGCCAGAGTTACGAACGATGGTAACTACCGAGGTACCACCAAGATCGATATTCTTTGTTCAAGCTGCCAACAACGAAGGCTTATTACCAGTATTAAACCTGAACAACGAAGGTAGAAAGTTGGAAGAAGGGAAACGATTGAGCGTAGCCACCATCGAAATTCCGCCAATGATTCATCCAACTCGAGAACGGGAGCCAGTGTCGGAAGCTCATCTCGAGATCGGTGAGGATCAACCAATGGAAGCTAGAAGAGCTTTGGTCGAACTACTCAATGAGCACCGAGATTGTGTGGCGATGACCTTGCAAGAGTTGGGTTGCACAGATTTAATCGAGATGGACATTATCGAGAAGCCTGGAAGTAAGCCAGTCGCGAACAAGCCTTATCGTGCCAGTGACCGAGAGCGAAAAATCATCCGGGACACGGTAAAAGAGTGGAAAGAAGCAGGCATCGCGACTGAGACGTCATCACCGTACGCAAGCCCAGTTCTTCTCGTCAAAAAGAAGACTGGTGAACACAGACTAGTGATGGATTTACGAGGGCTGAATCAGCAAACAGAAAGGATCCATTTTCCATTAGGCGATTTGGATGACCACCTAGCACTGATTGGTGACGCAAAAGTTTTAATTACCCTAGACTTGGCGCATGGTTATATGCAGATACCGTTAGCACCGGAGGCTCGACGGAAAATGGCCTTCATTACGCCAGACGAGACGGGGGAGTTCACCCGAGTCATCTTTGGGCTGATGAACGCCCCATTTCATTTTTCGAAATTAATGCATATGGTGTTGGGGCCACTCAGGGACAATGTGGTCTTATTCTTCCTAGATGACATATTAATCGTGGCAAAAGAATGGATAGAAGCACTACAACGACTGCGGCAAGTTTTGGAGGCACTGAGAAAGGCTGGGCTGACGCTCAAGTTATCAAAGTGCCAATTTCTCGTTCCAAGAGTCACCTATCTAGGTAATGTCATCAGCGCAGCAGGTATCGAGCCAGGTGAGCACAAAATTGATGCTATTAAAAGCTTCCCAGAACCTAAAAATGTGCACGAAGTTAGACGTTTTCTAGGTTTAACAGGTTTCTTCAGGAAATTCGTAGTGAAGTTCGCACAAAGAGCCGAACCAATTTCGAGACTGCTAAAAACAGAGACGCCATTTGAGTGGGGGCCAGAGCAGCAACAGGCATTCAAGGATTTAATCAAGACACTCGGAGACAAGCCGGTGTTAAAAACCTATCACCCGAGACACGACACAGAACTGCACACAGATGCGAGCGCTCTTGGCTTAGCAGGCATGCTAATGCAGAGAGACGAGAATGGCAACCTGAGATTAGTCTTCGCGATCAGCAGAAAGACGACTGATGCAGAAAAAATATACCACTCAACGAAGCTGGAGCTATTGGCGATTGTGTGGGCTATGAACAGACTACGTACGTTCCTCATCAATGTGACGTTCAAGGTCATGACGGACTGCCAGGCACTGATGTACCTGAACTCAGCCAAGACAAATAACGCATAGGTGGCTAGATGGCACCTGCTGTTAAGTGAGTACGACTTGGAGATCGTACATAGACCCGGAAGGACAATGGCTCATGTAGATGCGTTGAGCCGAGCACCGATTCAGGAAGTTGTGAGTGAACCCGAAAATGAGACAATACCACTAGCTGTCTATGTGATAGTAGACGAAGTGACAGAAGTACTGCTGTACCAACGTAGTGATCCTGAATTGAATCATAAAGGAAAAATACTGCTTAAACCAGAATCTCAGAGGAATAAGCATGAAAGGAGCGAAGCGAACGAGTATGAGCTGCACGAGGGGATTCTCTACAAGAAGGTCAACGGGAAAGTGTTATTTACGATACCCAAGTCCATGAGGAAAAGTATTCTTGTGAAATACCATGACCTCGGTGGACACCCAGGGCTAGACCGCACAGTAGCCAAGATCATGGAGAATTATTATTTTCCAGGAGTGAGAAGATATGCACGACAGCACTTGAAGGCCTGTGTGACGTGCATTTTGACGAAAACATCGTGTGGGAGACAACCTGGAGAGTTGCACCCAATACCACCAGGGAATAGACCTTTCGCTACCGTCCACATTGACCACGTTGGACATTTTGTGACTACGAGCAGAAAGAACAAATATGTATTTGCGCTGATAGATAATCTGACCAAGTACTGTGTACTCAAAGCTGTGAGGGATACCAAGGTATCATCAGTGGTGAGAACAATGGAGGACTTCGTGCTACAATCTGGAGCTCCAATGAGAATAATCAGCGATCGAGGAACTTGTTTCACTGCGAAACAATTCGAAGACTTCTGCCAACGTCATGGGATCCAACATATTCTCACATCGCCCAGACACGCGCAGGCTGATGGGCAAATCAAACGAGTTAACGCGACATTAATTCCGGTTATTCAAGCGAGAATAGAGCACGCAGGGGGGAGAGACTGGGATCTCCAACTGAAGAGAGTTCAGAGGGATTTGAACGAGTCCATCAGTAAGACCACCGGCAAGAGTCCATTCCAGCTATTATATGGATACACGCCACATCACGACGACGGCCCAATGAGAGAAGTTAAAAGAGAGGAGTCGAAACCGTACCACTTACCTCAAGAGATCCAAGCCGAGGCGAGAGAAGCTATCAAGGAAGCCCAAGGGAAGATGAAAGACCGATACGACAAGAATCGGTCAACCAACGTCAGGTACAACGTAGGGGACATCGTATTCATTACTCGTGCACCGGAGCAAACCGGCGAAAGCGGTAAACTACAGGTTAAGCGTAAAGGACCTTATGTCGTTACGGTGGTACTTCCAGGAGACAGTTACCGAATCACAGAGCTCAATGAGGCCGAGAGATCGAAGCGAAGAGCCATCACCGCACACGTTACACAAATGAGAATATGGAAGCCAACGAGCGGTGAAAGCGATGAAGCACCTGAGGACGAAACTGATGATGTTGAAGAAGAGAGCGAGGATGTGAACACGGAGAATCAGGCAACCACTCAGCGAGTCGAGCAGAAGGCAAGAGGTGATGCGCGAGATTCGAGAGAGCCAAGTGAGGGTTTGAAGTTAACCGAGACCCCAGTGCCAGCAACTGGAGGGCTACCTGAAGTGGAGCACACGAAAGAGAAACACGAGCTTCCAAGAAGATCTCAACGAGAACGTCGTCAGCCTGAGAGACTCGGGATAAACGGAGACATCGAGTCACTCGAGGACGAGTGATATCCAGGATGACCGAGTGTTAGCGACAGGATCAGCTGTATGAGAGAGAGAGTGAATGCGAATGTGTGTGTGTGGGGAAGATTGGAAAAAAGAAGCCGGTGAGAGCGGGAGAAGCGAGGTGTGTGTAGAGTTGAGTGCGTGGAGATTGAGACGATTGCGAAATATTGAGTTAATTGAGTTAATTACGTATTAATGAGTTAATGGAGTTGATTGAGACTATTGCGAAATAATAAGTTAATTTAGTTTGAGTCGATTGCGATCGAGAGAGCGTTAATAATTTTCTTAATTTTCAGGTAAAATTATCGGCCAAGAACTGGAAGGAATTTATCACAGCCTTGCGTTGATCTGACTCTTTTTAGTGGACTGTATTTTTTGATGTTAATGTGATTAAGGAGCGTGTGTGTGAGATGAGAAAGGGTTTGATTGAAATAATAACGCGTATAATTTCTATAAAAAATATAAAACACGTATATTCTGTTGAGTTACACAATTCTTTCGTTTTCACTATGTCAGTTAAATAAATAAAGAAAGTCTCAAATTGTTCGTTAGAATCTTCACTGTCAATTGACTGATAATTGTCTTTAAATTCACTCGCGATTAATTATTCACTCCCGGTTGTAAATCGGAACTGAATATTAATTGTTACTTGTCTCTAGATAATTGTTCCACGATTCATTAAGTTCACACACTGAATTTAATGTCTTTTCTCGTTAGTTAATTTCTCTATAAGGGGCCATTCATTAATTACATAAGGGTTCCGAGGGGGAGGGGGAGTTAGAAAAATCTCTACATGCCCTTATCTTGGGGGGAGGGAGGGGGGTAAAACCATTCTTACGTAATATTTTATAAGTCAAAATTTTTACTGCATCTGATGAGTTACCAATTGTTTCTGATTGAACAACATGGCTTGCTAACCCATTCAGTCCGGTCGACAATTGATGATCTGAATTGATCTAGCTTTTACTGCGTAATTCATTTTCTTTAAGATTAAATCAAAACTAGTCGATCATTGTGTTAAAAGTAGTATTCTTTTGTAGATTGTTCAACTGATTTATGTTTGCTCGCTTCAAGATTATTTTGAAACTTCCTCTTAATTATAATAATGATATTCCAAAGACTAGATAGTTGTCTAATGATATCATGATAATCCATACCTGATAGCAATAAAAGAGTGCAGCCTAAATTATCTGTTAAAAAGTCACAACCCAGGTAGGAATTGGCGATCGGAACAAGCCTTGCTCAGCCTTTGCCCAAGGCTGAGGCTGAGTAGTCTAAGGCTCAGGTGACAAGGCTGAAACAAGCCTTGATGAGCCTTAGAATGATAAGATCATCCCAAGGTTGGAAACGGAGGTTTTCCCAACACTCAGATCTAAGTCTGAAATGAGGGTGAACCGTTCCAGACAATGAGGCTGTAGAATGTTTAAACAATTGTTTAACATTAATTACTATTGAATTATAAGGCTTTCACGAGATAAATCAGCTCAAATCGTATTGAAAATAACATCAATATGGAAAAAAAAGTTGCTCCGGCTTGGATTCGAACCCGCGACCATTGATTCTAAAAATTTTTAATGATAAAAAGGCTATTTTATTATTATCAATTATCCTCGACCCGATTGGTATGAATATATTTATTCAGATGCCACGTCCGGATGTTGTTCCCCAGAGAAGATCGTCCCGGTGCCACTGTTGTCCAAGATATCCACCGAAGGACTGTGCTCGAAACATGCATCTAGCCCACTAGGCTATTTCACTTACTTGAGTTCATAGGACATAAACCCAAATTATAAAGTGACTCAACCTTTTCTCTCATTGACACTCTGAAACTCTATGTTCATATATTTCAGTTTTTATCCTTCCAATGTTATAATAATAATTTTATTCAATTATCTATCCGCTTAAATAATTAATAACCGAATTTTGTCGGTTTGAATCGAAATCAGGTTTAGCCCAAAACTGAGACAAGCCTCGAATGAGGCTCAATGAAATATTCCAAAAATCACACAAAAAAGTGGAATTTACCTATTAACACTAATATTGTTATTGTTATTGCAATAATAATGAGGAAATTCCTATCTAATGAGTGAAGGCTGGCCCAAGACTCGTCCAACCTTCAGAATGGAGCCTTTGTAGAGGAAGCCTCAATGGAGGCTGATTCAAGCCTAGGTTGAAATTTGAAAATAAAGGAATGAAAACTCATAATCTCAGCCCAATTTTGACGACAAGAACAAGCCTGGCAGAGGCTTGGTTCCCCAAGCCTCAGTGCGCCAAGGTTAGTAAGGGGCTGTACTCGTCGTCAGCTTCGGCGCTTCCTACCTGGGAATCTTCGATTTACGTAAAACTGTGAGTTTAAGTGCAACTGATCCTGTTCTAACAACATTTTATTATTCCAAAACAAGCAGACCTTCGCCCTTTGTGTGTCATTTGAATTCTCAGATTTACTATTCTATCAATGCCATTGGCAGTATGCTTCTGAATGGAATTTTTGAGCTCTAATTGGAGCATCGCGACTTTGATTAATTTGATTCAAGTTCACTTATACTAATATGAACACATAAATTATTTTCTATTGTTCATTAATTACATTTCCCTTACCCCATGGGGGTTCTAATCATCATATCAGGATGAAAATGATCTTATTTTAGGTAGAAAAGTATATATTTTATTATCATGACATAAAAACTATATGTGTTCTTTGCAGATTATCGAGAAAAATTGAAATTCTGATTTTTTCTAGAAAAGTTAATTTTTTCCATAACAAAAAGAAATACTTGACCAATAAATTGGGAATCTACTGAGTTCATTCCCTTCATTATAATGAACTTTTTGAGTTCAAGTTGGTGTAAGTCGGCCCAGTAGTTTTTGAGAAATTCGCCTTTTAAAAAAATTCATTTTTTGCAAATATCTCAGAAACCACTGGACGAATTTCGCCTAGATTCAATACCAAACTCTACCTTCATCAGATATACAAACTGACAAAATCCTAAGTCCCTACCTCAAATTCTTATCGACTTATCGTTCCGCTAAACTCTGAACTGAAAATCACGAAAATTGAAATAATTTCCAAAACGAAAAATCAGAGAAAAATTTACCCCGAGTAAAAAATGTGAGTTTTGGTGAGATGAATATCATAGCCCAGACTGGGGGCTACGAATTGATTTTTTATCGAGAAAATTCAGAAACATGCTTTTTTGAAAATCTTATTTTTCTCGGAAACTATTCAACCGATTCCGCTGAAATTTCGCTGACAACATTTTGCACACAGAGGAAAAATATTGTCGAATTTTGAGAACGCTAAGTATAGCCGTTGCAGAGAAAATGACGATACATGTCAATACACTCAGACCCACATAACCACACACACACACACACGTACAGACCTGATTTAAAAATATGATTTTTCGACGTTTTGGATCATTTGGAGTCATATTCCGATGAAAACTCGAAATCGAAAAATCCGACGTTTACAATGCTCCCATTCGGAAGCAAAACAAAAGTGAATCCTAACCGGAGAACTAGATTATTCTCTGGGTTGTCTAATGACGCCGCGACGGTTATTTCGATGATTTTCTCAAAGTTACGGTCTCACGAAGCTAGATTTCTCAGTGCGTTCACTCTCAGGTATCACGCGGAAGTAGAAGGAATAATTTAACGCGCCCGATAGCGTCGTTTTTGGTCTAGAGATTGATGCCCGTGACCTGACGCCTCTGGTGTGCATGAAATTAATGTCAATTTCGATGATTTGACCGATCACTGATTTATCGACCGAATAATTGCGCTGGTTTTATAACAGAGAGTTTTATTGAGTCGAATCTATTGCAAAAAGAAAGAGAGTCAATCGAGATTGAGTCTTTTGCGATTAAAGTAGTTCATTGAGTTTGAGTCTACTGTTTGATAAGAGTTAAGTGAGTTAACGAGATAATGGAGTGATTAATTAATTGGAGAAAGTGTGAGTGTAGGAGCGAATGAGAGTTTGAGTTTATGGAATTGGAGTGTATGAAAAGAGTACCTTAATTGAAGATTCATTTATTATTGCAAATGGGAGTGATTATTCAATACCTAGACAATCATGACAATTATTGAAAAAAAAAAAAAAAAAAAAAAATTACAGTCGATAACATCTTTGAAAATAAAATGAAAATATAATACCATTATTGTGTATTGTAAACGGGAAATATAAAATATACAAACAAATATTTACCCATAGAGTTGTCTATCTTTATAAGGACACTCAGAAAATAAAATGAAATGTGTTGTCGCACATATTGTATAAATATTATGTGCGAATACAACAACACATCCATCATATACTTTTTTTCATAAAGTTATGATTGGAGAGTTTCAATTTACAAACGAAGCTCCCTGGTTGATCCTGCCAGTAGTGATATGCTTGTCTCAAAGATTAAGCCATGCATGTCTCAGTACATGCCGAATTAAGGTGAAACCGCGAATGGCTCATTAAATCAGTTATGGTTCCTTAGATCGTACTCACATTTACTTGGATAACTGTGGTAATTCTAGAGCTAATACATGCAAACCAGAGTTCCGACCAGAGATGGAAGGAACGCTTTTAGTAGATCAAAACCAATCGGTGGTGGGTTTCGCCCGTCCATCGTTAACTTTGGTGACTCTGAATGACTTTGTGCTGATCGCATGGTCTCGTACCGGCGATGAATCTTTCGAATGTCTGCCTTATCAACTGTCGATGGTAGGTTCTGCGCCTACCATGGTTGTAACGGGTAACGGGGAATCAGGGTTCGATTCCGGAGAGGGAGCCTGAGAAACGGCTACCACATCCAAGGAAGGCAGCAGGCGCGCAAATTACCCACTCCCGGCACGGGGAGCTAGTGACGAAAAATAACGATACGGGACTCATCCGAGGCCCCATAATCGGAATGAGTACACTTTAAATCCTTTAACGAGGATCCATTGGAGGGCAAGTCTGGTGCCAGCAGCCGCGGTAATTCCAGCTCCAATAGCGTATATTAAAGTTGTTGCGGTTAAAAAGCTCGTAGTTGAATCTGTGTGCCACGCTGTCGGTTCACCGCTCGCGGTGTTTAACTGGCATGATTGTGAGACGTCCTACCGGTGGGCTTAGCTCTGTGTAAAAGCGGGGCGGTCCAACTAATATCCCATCACGGTGCTCTTCATCGATTGTCGAGGTGGGCCGGTACGTTTACTTTGAACGAATTAGAGTGCTTAAAGCAGGCTATTTTCGCCTGAATACTGTGTGCATGGAATAATGGAATAGGACCTCGGTTCTATTTTGTTGGTTTTCGGAACCCCGAGGTAATGATTAATAGGGACAGATGGGGGCATTCGTATTGTGACGTTAGAGTTGAAATTCTTGGATCATCGCAAGACGAACAGAAGCGAAAGCATTTGCCAAAAATGTTTTCATCAATCAAGAACGAAAGTGAGAGGTTCGAAGGCGATCAGATACCGCCCTAGTTCTAACCATAAACGATGCCAGCTAGCGATCCGCCGAAGTTCCTCCGATGACTCGGCGGGCAGCTTCCGGGAAACCAAAGCTTTTGGGTTCCGGGGGAAGTATGGTTGCAAAGCTGAAACTTAAAGGAATTGACGGAAGGGCACCACCAGGAGTGGAGCCTGCGGCTTAATTTGACTCAACACGAGAAACCTCACCAGGCCCGGACACCGGAAGGATTGACAGATTGATAGCTCTTTCTTGATTCGGTGGGCGGTGGTGCATGGCCGTTCTTAGTTGGTGGAGCGATTTGTCTGGTTAATTCCGATAACGAACGAGACTCTAGCCTGCTAAATCGGCGTACTTTCTGGTATCTTGAAGGCCCTCGATTTCGGTCGAGTGGTTTTTACTACCGACGTACAAACAAATCTTCTTAGAGGGACAGGCGGCTTCTAGCCGCACGAGATTGAGCAATAACAGGTCTGTGATGCCCTTAGATGTTCTGGGCCGCACGCGCGCTACACTGAAGGAATCAGCGTGTCTTCCCTGGCCGAAAGGCCCGGGTAACCCGCTGAACCTCCTTCGTGCTAGGGATTGGGGCTTGCAATGATTCCCCATGAACGAGGAATTCCCAGTAAGCGCGAGTCATAAGCTCGCGTTGATTACGTCCCTGCCTTTTGTACACACCACCCGTCGCTACTACCGATTGAATGATTTAGTGAGGTCTTCGGACTGGTGCGCGGCAATGTTTCGGCATTGCCGATGTTGCCGAGAAGATGACCAAACTTGATCATTTAGAGGAAGTAGAAGTCGTTACAAGGTTTCCGTAGGTGAACCTGCGGAAGAATCATTAACGTGTATATCAAAATATATATAGTATTGATACACAAAAAATTTTAAACAAATATGCGAAAGCATCAGAAAACGTGGGAGCGTTTTGCGCCATGTGTACGTTTAGAACGTGCACTGGCTAACTATACTTTTACTATTGGAGAGTGTTTTTTTATTTTTTTAATTACGCCTCTCCCATCGTCACAAAAAATACTAGGCGCTGATTGCAATATTTCAATGGAGGAATGAACCTTCTTTGCTTGAAAAAATGATTTGTTTATTTATAAAAAAATATTTTTGTGTAAGTCACGCCCCATCCCGACGTTTTCGGTTAAAAAGTTTCTCGGTGAGACATTTCGTTGTAACGTTGGCTGCTTTCGGCTGGCTGAAATGAATTGGTGAGACATTTTTTCTTAAAGTTAGCGGCACTGACTATAAATGTATAGCCGTCAAGACAACAACAGTGCACCATAATCTCAAAAAGTTCGAAGTAATATAAACCGTGTTAGGCAGTTTCTCAAACGGAAAAAAATATCAATTTATAAAAAAATATAAATTAATGAGAAAAGTTGATGAAAAAAAATCACAGCTCGTATTGTATTGGAATAATTGAGTGATTCAAAAAAAAAAGAATACAATTGGCTACAGATAAAATCATGAAAAAAAAATTCTGAGGTTTTTGAAGGTCCAATAATATTAATAATTAAAAATAAAAAATTGTATGAAAATTTTCAGTCAATTACACAAATATCGTGTCAAAATTCGAAGTAATTTTGTAGTTGAGTTTTTGAGAAAAAAATATTTGAATTCAGAAATTTTGCACGGGGGGATGGAAAAAAGGACGGGATTTTCCATACCCCTCGCGCGGTAAAGCAGATTTTATGCTAATCCTATCGGCTTCCCATATCTCTCTGTACAAAATTTGGAACTTCAAATTTTTTTTTCTTGAAAACTCCGCTCCAAAATCAATTCAAATTTCAGCAGGACATTCCTTATAATATCATCAATTCATTATTGAGAATTCAATTAAAATGAGGTGATACTGATGTTCGAAATTCCTGAAAAAATTTAATTTCTACATAATTTTATGAATTTTCGATCATTTTTTTTTCATTCCATGCTTTTTTCGCTGCATGATAATAATTATATTATACATAATAACAGCGTTCTAATCTGTCACATGAAATTGATCCTCATAAAATTGCGTATATTTCTGCCAAAGCATCACACGTAATTTTCTCTCGTTTTTTTTATCCCTTTCACCCATTTTTTCGAATTTTCATTATTCTCAGGATAAATTGGAAAGTTAGTGAGATGGAACAATTATGCCTGAAGTCTTTTTTGCTGAGAATTTTAAGAGCATGAGAAAGGATGTGGGAAAAAAACATACCTCTATTAGTTTCCGAGATGATTTTAAAGAAATATTGAAAAAGAGATTTATCTCTGCTTTACCTTTCCAAAGAGTACAGACACTCTTTGACCTCTCGATTATTAAATTTGTAGTTTTCTGACAATATTTCAAAATCTAAGCAAGATAGAGTGATCTTACCTGAATTCTTTTTCGTCGACAATTCCTAGGGTTACAAAAAAAGGTTGTTTGAAACGTAATCAAACTCCCGCCGGTAAAGTTGACCAATCAACAGACACCTGGTCAAGGGGGGGGGGGTCAAGTCGCGAATGATCCCCTCCAGACTCATCACTTGCGTATGATGATTCAATCAAGACGCATCAACTAATTTATTCATCATGAAATCTCTCTATGTGTAATATATTAATATTCTCTATTATTGTAGAGTTTGTCTCAAGTGTAGTTAAATTCAACTAGTTTGTTCAACTATTGTGTAAAATTCAACTATTCGTCTATTTATTCAACTTGTAATTTTTCTATCGACGAGCGGGCTTTTTTCCGAATAAAACGGTTTTGCCTTGCGGCTCAGTGTAAATCCAACTATTACTTATTTCCACTATCATTAACCGCCTCCTGCAATCCACCCTGAAATTCAACGAATAAAATCAACACGCTCAAAACAAAGGTGAGAACAGAATTGCTTTATTCCACTTAGTTTCCGAGTTATTCTAAAACAAGTGGAAACTCGCTTCAATTATAGTTATCATTATAGTTTTATCTGCTAAGTCATTAGCAAATCAGTTCCGAATGGTTCCCCTCTCCATTAGTGCACACTGAATTTTGAATATTCCCCTAATAATGATCTGGATGAAATCGACTGAGAATTCGTTTAGAACTTCAAGATAATTCTGATACCAAAAGAATATATTCCACAGAAAAAAGGTCCTTTTCGATTCGCAATAATATTCAAAAAGGATTCCACAAGTTTCAATTTGATATTTTCAGTCTATTATTTGATACTAGCTTTTCCCCCCTCGCTTCGCTCGGGTCAGATTTTTCAGCAGCTCCTATACTGACTTATAATCATATATGATTCATTGAGGGAAGGTGAGGTAAAACGGACATTCCAATTGAGGAAATTAATATAGGGATTTTTTGAAAATTCCTTGGAAAGCTGAGGAAATTTTAGGAAAAAAACATGTGTCAGTATTATTTTTTTTCAATCTTGGAAAAAAAATCTTTTTTGACAAGTTTTGGAAAGATTACCCCTTTGAAAATCTACAAAATTCATTTTTTTGGTGATATGTCCGGTTCTATTGGTCATAGCAACCTGAGGCTGATCTCAAATGAAAGATGAGCTGGTTTCTCCTCAATCCTGGGGGTTCAAATTTTTTCAAGTCAATTTCTCAAATACTTTCAGGCCATTTTCTGAAGATAAGTTTTCGCATTATAAGTACTTGATAAATGAATAATTTCTTGTTTCAAACTGCGGAATCGATGGAAAATGAGCTCGCCTTTCATCGGAGATCAATCCCAGACTTTTACAACCGGTAGAACCAGAGAGTTTCTCGGAAAACTAAAATTTTTCAAAAACAAAAGGTTTTTACCTTTGAATCTTGAGCAAAAAAATGATGTTCTTGAGAAATTGAAAAAAATGAAATCTGATTTATGATTTTTATAGGAAATTTTCTCAGCTTTTTAATAGTCTCATCAGAAAGGATCTATCTCCAATATTTTCATCAATATTGATTGATTTATTGGGGGAAGCTGGTGTAAAATAGGTATCCCAATTGAACGGTTCGAGATTAAGATTTTTCAAGAAAACCATTGTGAAGCTGAGAAAAATTTAGGTGGAGAACATATGTCAAAATTTCTTGGGCCAAATTTGGAAGAAGTTCCCCGTTCGAAAATAAAAAAAAATTACTATTCCGGGAGTATCCCCGATTCTGTTCATCGTAGCGAGCTGGGATTGATCTCGAATGAAACGTGAGTTCATTTTCCATCGATTTATGTTATTCGAATTTTTCTTCATTCATTTCTCAAATACTTATAGGCCATTTTCTGAGAATCAATTTTTTCCCTGTAAGTTTTCGAAAAATGGATATTTTCTCTTTTTACACTACATGAATCGATAGGAAAAGAACTCATCTTCCATTGACGAACAACCGTAAATTGCGACATCTAATAGTACCAAAAATATTCCCAAAAAATGGAAATTCTTCGAAAATAGAAGTCTTTTATCTTCAAGTCTTAAAAAAAATGAAATTTTCGAAAAATTCCAAAAAATCAATCCTGACATATGATTTTCGTCGAAAATCTCCTCAGCTTTCCAATGAAATGCTTAGAAAGAACCTATCTTCAATATTTTCATCGATATTGATTGATTGATCAGGAGAAATTGGGGTAACCTATACATTCCAATTGAACGGTTCGAGGTAGAGATTTCACCATGATTCTATTGAAAAGCTCAGAAAATTTTAGGTCAAGGATGTGTATTACTATTATTTTTTTTCGATTTATTATTCATATGATTCCCATGAGAAATTTTCTCGGCTTTCCAATGGGATCATCAGAAAGAATCTACCTCCAATATTTCCATCGATACAGATTAATTGATCAAGCCGAAAATGGGATGAACTGAGCATTCCATTTAAGCCGTCCACGATAGAGCTCTTGTAACCATTTTATTGAAAAGTTGAAAAAATTTTAGGTAGAAAACATGTGTCAGTATTGATTTTTCCCAATTCCCAATGTTCTTGAGCTTTCTCGAATATTCTTGAACCGTTGAAGAAATTCTAGAATGTCCTCGAACTTCCTGAAACATTGGAAAATATCCCTCAGCCTTCTGCAACAGTCTCGAATCTTCAAGAACACTCTAGAAAGTTTTTGAACTCTCTGGGACAATCCAAAATATCTTCAGATCTTTAAGAACATTTTAAAAAATTCTCGCACCTTGTGGGGCATTGTAGAATGTTTTCGAACTTCCTAGAACATTCTAGAACAATCTAGAAGAATTGGGAACATTCCAGAACAATCTAGAACATTCTAGAACAGTCTAGAATATTCTAGAACTATATCGAACATTCTAAAATAATCTAGAACATTCTAGAACAATCTAAAACATTCTAGAACATTCTAGAATAATCTAGAACAATCTAGAAGAATCTAGAATATTTTGAAACAATTTAGAGCACTCCCAGATCTTCTGGAACCTTCTAGAGCATTCTTGAACTATCTCGAACATTCCAGAACATTTTCAACTCTTCTAGATCATTCTAGTAAATTTTAGAACGGTTCAGAGCATTATTTCATATCCCCCATGAGAAGGTAATAGGTCTAATATCCGCTTTTAGCACCATATCTCAGAAACCAACCCCCATAGCCGAAAACGGAAAACTTCTTCATTGATGGGGGGTGGAGGGCTACCACACCATATAACCTCCATGGGGTTATGGGGGTTGATTTCTAAGTTTTATGTACACGCACCCAGGAACACACTTTTTTTTATTATATATAATGATTTACATTTTCGTACAGAGTGCGGCGTCACGCTCATAGCGCGGGTTCTCAAGGATTAAGATCCTCAAGATCTCAAGACATTTAGCATTTGAGAAGAAATATCACGAGATTCCATAAGTCCCGCGTCCGAATATCTAGGTTTTTTACGATATTGTAAAAATGATGATATCCAAAATGACGCAAAAGGAATGAAATACGGACCGACAAATTATTAAAAATAAAAAAAACGCGCCATGTGCACGTTTAAAACGTGTTGTTTGGCAGGCCAAAAACTGAATCAGGGTTGGCTGTGCAAATAATAGATGAATGGGCAGAAAAATGAGGTGGCAAATCAAAGATTCAAAAAATATTACGCAAAAGAATGGGAATAAGATCCAATGACCGGGAAAAATATCAAGGAGGCAAGGAGAAATTTTCAATTCAACTTATCTATCTATAATTGCAGCAGTAAAGACGGGAAGATAGGTCTTTCTACGTAAGAAAATAGCTTTGTCTTTCCACTATTGGTAAAAATGCACATGGCGCGCCCGGTTTTTTTCAAATAGCTCAAATCATTCTGTAACGTAATGAAGATGATGATGGTTACACATCATTTTCAATAAACATGTATGAGAAAACGCATCTGTTCCGTAGTATCACACACTTATAGTTCAAAAGTTAGAAAGGAATGAATATAACCTCAACTAGTTGTTCTTGAAATTGGTATTTGATTCATGGAAAGTTCATAGATTCATGAGAATCTTGAAATAATAAACATTTCCTCATCTGGAAATCAAGATGATGATTTGGTGACTGACCTAGCCTTCATTGAGATAAGTCGTTCTATGATTATACAGAATTCTATTTGAAAAAAAACGGGCGTGCCATGTGCATTTTTACCAATAGTGGAGAGACAACGCTATTTTCTCACGTAGAAAGACCTATCTTTTCGTCTTTACTGCTGCAATTATAGATAGATAAGTTGAATTGAAAATTTCTCCTTGCCTCCTTGATATTTTTCCCGGTCATTGGATCTTATTCCCATTCTTTTGCGTGATATTTTTTGAATCTTTGATTTGCCACCTCATTTCTCTGCCCATTCATCTATTATTTGCACAGCCAACCCTGATTCAGTTTTTGGCCTGCCTGATAATATATATATCTTGAACGAGCAATATTTTTTCATTAAAATATTGTCAAAGAAGTTTCGATATTATATATATATATTTTTTTTTATATAATATCAAGTATAAAATCGAAAAATAGTCGTATTGTGGTAACTTGAAGAGGCATAATTTATTATGTCTATGGAGGGCTTAAACTCCATAGGATTTTGAATGACAAATTCATCACAATAGAAGATTTTATATGAAGAAACTTCGAAACATCTGCCGTAAGTATATTGGATAGTTGTATTATACCTACAATATAATTTGCACTTTTGTGTAAATTTGCGTAGCTATTTGCTTCTATTCTTTTGCTGTGTACGGTAAAGTGAATATTAAGAATTAATTTTCTCTAATATTTACTAATGCATATCTTGATTTTAATCAAGTTTGTGAGATTCTGTTTAAAATTGTAAAACAAAAAAATTGAAAATTTAAATGATTACCCTGAACGGTGGATCACTTGGCTCGTGGGTTGATGAAGAACGCAGCTAACTGCGCGTCAACTTGTGAACTGCAGGACACATGAACATCGACATTTCGAACGCACATTGCGGTCCACGGATCCAATTCCCGGACCACGCCTGGCTGAGGGTCGTTTACTGTCAAAAAAACTGCTTACATTTGATTTTCTTCAAAATTAATTGTACAAGCGAATAGAAATATAATATTGAATGTTCGTTGCAGTTTTTTCTGAACGTCATTTTAAATTATAATATATATATAATTTTCATAAATTTATACACAGCACACGTTACGTTGTCTTAATAAACTTATGCAAACTTTGATGATTATTGAAAAATATAAAACACAATAATTATTATACAATAATTTTGTGGCCGATCATCGAGTCCCTGAACTGATGAAATGAATTTAGTTGAGACGGACAGATCTTGATTGTGTTGCCATAAATATTACTAAAAATAAAATTTTTGCATACTAAGACACAAACGTTGTTCAATTTTTTGATTGAAAAAGGCATAAAATTGTGTATAAATAAAAGAATTATGAAAAAGAATATTTTTTTATATTCATTTGACGACCTCAGAGTGGGCGAGACTACCCGCTGAATTTAAGCATATTACTAAGCGGAGGAAAAGAAACTAACTAGGATTTCCTTAGTAGCGGCGAGCGAACAGGAAAGAGCCCAGCACTGAATCCCACGATTATGTCGTTGGGAAATGTAGTGTTTAGGAGGATCTATTTATCCCGTAGTGTATTCTTGTCTCCAAGTCCATCTTGAATGGGGCCATTTACCCATAGAGGGTACCAGGCCCGTAGTGACCAAGACGCATTTCGGGAAGATCTCTCCTTAGAGTCGGGTTGCTTGAGAGTGCAGCTCTAAGTGGGTGGTAAACTCCATCTAAGGCTAAATATGACCACGAGACCGATAGCGAACAAGTACCGTGAGGGAAAGTTGAAAAGAACTTCGAAGAGAGAGTTCAAGAGTACGTGAAACCGTTCAGGGGTAAACCTGAGAAACCCAAAAGATCGAATGGGGAGATTCATCGTCAGCTCATTTTGTATATGTATAAGTTATGATGCGGATTACTACTTGTAGTATTGCCTGCACATTCTTCTATATTTAGTTGCAAGATGTTGTCGGCGTGCACTTCTGCCCTAGTAGGACGTCGCGACCTGTTGGGTGTCGGTCTACGGCCCAAGTGATATCCTTTAATGTAATTTAAAAAACATTGAAGATCCTTGGTGTTTTCTGACCGGCTACTTGGCAGTATTCGTACGGTATTTAGCCGCTAAATTTATTAAGCGTCCATATCCATCACAAGCGAGGCTAATTTACTGATAGTACGGACCTAGTGCCGTCGTTGGTATTGGCCAGCTGTTGGTTGATGGTATTCTAGGACTGGCTAAAATTAATTACCGGCCGGCGATGCTACTGCTTTGGGTACTTTCAGGACCCGTCTTGAAACACGGACCAAGGAGTCTCACATGTGCGCAAGTCATTGGGATTTTTTTTAAATTAATTCTAAAGGCGCAATGAAAGTAAAGGTCGACCTTGCGTCAACCGAGGGAGGATGAGTTATATCATGATATAGCTTCACACTCCCGGGGCGTCTCATTCTTATTACAAGAAGAGGCGCACCTAGAGCGTACACGTTGGGACCCGAAAGATGGTGAACTATGCCTGGTCAGGACGAAGTCAGGGGAAACCCTGATGGAGGTCCGTAGCGATTCTGACGTGCAAATCGATCGTCGGAACTGGGTATAGGGGCGGAAGACTAATCGAACCATCTAGTAGCTGGTTCCCTCCGAAGTTTCCCTCAGGATAGCTGGCACTCGTTTATAATAATTTTATACGAGTCTCATCTGGTAAAGCGAATGATGAGAGGCCTTGGGGCCGAAACGACCTCAACCTATTCTCAAACTTTAAATGGGTGAGATCTCTGGCTTGCTTGAATATATGAAGTCATGAGATTTCGGATCAGAGTGCCAAGTGGGCCAATTTTGGTAAGCAGAACTGGTGCTGTGGGATGAACCAAACGCTGAGTTAAGACGCCTAAGTCGACGCTTATGGGATACCATGAAAGGCGTTGGTTGCTTAAGACAGCAGGACGGTGGCCATGGAAGTCGAAGTCCGCTAAGGAGTGTGTAACAACTCACCTGCCGAAGCAACTAGCCCTGAAAATGGATGGCGCTGAAGCGTCGCGCCTATACTCAGCCGTCAGTGGCAAGTGAGGCGTTTTTTTTATTAAAAACGTCATGAAGCCCTGACGAGTAGGAGGGTCACGGCGGTGTGCACAGAAGGGTCTGGGCGTGAGCCTGCCTGGAGCCGCCGTCGGTGCAGATCTTGGTGGTAGTAGCAAATACTCCAGCGAGGCCCTGGAGGACTGACGTGGAGAAGGGTTTCGTGTGAACAGCCGTTGCACACGAGTCAGTCGATCCTAAGCCCCAGGAGAAATCCTATGTTGATGACGGTGTTTTATACAATGTTAATATAATATAATATATAATATGAATATTATTGTAACACACCCGTTGGGTGAAAGGGAATCCGGTTCCAATTCCGGAACCCGGCAGCGGAACCGTATACAATTCGGGCCCTCATGAGAGTGTTCGTCGGGGCAACCCAAAATGTTCTGGAGACGCCGTCGGGAGATCCAGGAAGAGTTTTCTTTTCCGTATAAGCGTTCGAGTTCCCTGGAAACTTTCAGCAAGGAGATAGGGTTTGGAACGCGAAGAGCACCGCAGTTGCGGTGGTGTCTGGATCTTCCCCTCGGACCTTGAAAATCCAGGAGAGGGCCACGTGGAGGTGTCGCGCCGGTTCGTACCCATATCCGCAGCAAGTCTCCAAGGTAAAGAGCCTCTAGTCGATAGACTAATGTAGGTAAGGGAAGTCGGCAAATTGGATCCGTAACTTCGGAATAAGGATTGGCTCTGAGGAGCGGGGCGCGTCGGGCTTGGTCGGGAAGTGGGTTTGTCTAACGTGCCGGGCCTGGGCGAGGTGAATGGTTATCATTTATTGGTGATCAGAATCTGAGCTCGGTCCCGTGCCTTGGTCTCCCGCGGATCCTCCTTGCTGCGAGGCTTCTGTGGCGCTTCACGGCGTCGTGGTCGTCCTCTTCGGCCGCCATTCAACGCTCAGCTCAGAACTGGCACGGACTAGGGGAGTCCGACTGTCTAATTAAAACGAAGCATTGCGATGGCCCTCGCGGGTGTTTACGCAATGTGATTTCTGCCCAGTGCTCTGAATGTCAACGTGAAGAAATTCAAGCAAGCGCGGGTAAACGGCGGGAGTAACTATGACTCTCTTTGATCTCTCTGGCTTGCATCACCAATGGGCTCACACCCAAACTGACTTATTATGGAATCCTTACTTGTAAGGAGGAAATCTTAACTGTCGTAACGGATCATTGAATGTCTCGTTAAGCAAACAGGTACCTTTCCGTGGTTCCCGCCGAATTATGATGCACAACTAAATCCTGTCAATGCGCACACACGGGTTTAGGGGGTTGCCAGCCCTCTTCAACCTAAATCAAGTCGGCCCTAACAACACAAAACTGCCTCGGATGGAAAATAAACAAAGAGCCGGCGAGCCCTCAGGCTCAGCCGGCCCGACTAATGAATCCGAAATGTTTACATGCAGAACGCAAGGGTGCGAGAGGACCTTTTTATCAGTAAGAGGAAGGTCGCAACATGAGCAACAAATGCATAAAGACGAGTATGACGAGAGAGTGGTGGGAGAGATACAAGTGAAGAAGGGACAATGGAGCAATGAAGAAGCTAGTCTTCTAGCTAGACAAGAAGCCCGACTAACCACGGACGGAACTAAATTCCTGAATCAGGCCTTGCTTCCATTTTTCCCCCAAAGAACGCTTGACGCCATTAAGGGACAGAGAAGAAGCCCAAGACACAAAGAAAAAGTCCAGCAATTTCTTGTGGAACACACAGAACATGACAACAACGAAATAGAGGCACAGCCACAGGCTGAAGATGAGGACCCTCTGCTGATCACGTATCAGGCCATGAGAACGGCAATCGGAGAGGAACTATCTAAGCTCTGTCCCTTTCGAGGGACTGACTTCTGCGTGAATTCTCTGCAAAAGATCTGCAGTAACATTGGGACGTGGCCAAGTGAAAGAGTGTTTGGAGAATTAGAATCCTACATGTTGAAGGTGTTTCCAACACCTTCAAAAAGTACAAAACCAAGACCTGCCCAAAATCCAGGTCCAACGCGAACAAAGAGGCAAGCCCGCAGGGCAGAGTACGCAAGAGTAAAGCGTGCATGGACTAAAAACCCATGTAACAGCCTAAGAGCCATCCTGAAGGACAAAACAACTGATCAGGCTCCCCAGAAGGACATTATGGTGCCTTTCTGGGAAAACCTTATGACTCAACTTTATGAGCATACGCCAAGTACGAAACCAATTGTGATCGATCATGAGAGACAGGATAAGTTATTGAGCCCGATAAATGGAGCCGAGATAAAGGCAGCTTTCCCAGAGTTATCAACCTCACCAGGCCCAGATGATGTATCAGCAAGACAGCTGAAAGCAACACCCACGAAAGTCCTGTTAGCAGTATTCAATCTATTTCTGCTATGTGGGAAGCTACCTAAGCATCTCTTGGAATCACGAACAACTCTGATTCCGAAGAAAGACGGCGCCACGGAGCCTGGAGACTTCAGGCCCATAACAGTTTCCTCAGTCATAACCAGAACATATCACAAAATACTGGCAAATAGGTTTGCACATTACGTTGACCTGGACAAGAGGCAAAGAGCATTCCAACCCGTGGATGGATGTGCAGAAAGTACGTTTGACATGGATCTAATTCTCCGCTACCATCGTCAGAACTTCAAATCATTATATATGGCATCAATCGATACTGCAAAGGCTTTCGATTCAGTCACACACAATACGATAAGGGATACACTGATGACCAGAGGTATACCAACACACCTTACTGAGTATATAATGGATTCATATGCGAGAAGCAGCACGAGTTTAGTATGCAATGGATGGGAATCAAAAGCAATAATCCCTCGATGTGGTGTTAAACAAGGGGACCCACTATCACCAATTATCTTTAATATGGTGATGGACGAGCTCCTGAGATTAATACCACCGGAAATTGGAGTGGACATTGAAGACAAGCACTACAACGCGCTTGCTTTTGCTGATGACCTCGTCTTCATGGCATCAACCCCTGAGGGGTTACAGACAATCTTGGACTTGGCTTCTGATTATCTCTCGAGCTGTGGACTCGAAATGAATACAGGCAAATCATCCACTGTCGCAATCAGAAACGTGCCGCATATGAAGAAGGCGGTGGTAGATAAACTGGAAACGTTCACATGGGCGGGGAGACTTCTTCCGGCACTGAAGAGAAGTGACGAATGAAAGCATTTAGGCATACCATTTACGCCAGAATGTCGCTCAAAAGGCGACGAGAATAGAATCCTGGTGGAATCCCTCGACAAGATCACGAAGGCACCATTGAAACCACAACAACGTTTGTTCGGACTAAGAGTAATGATTTTACCCAGCATTTACCATCTTCTCACACTGGGGAACACTTCTCTTAGTCGGCTAAAGAAAATGGACACAATGGTGCGGGCTGCCGTGAGGAAATGGCTTGACCTGCCTCATGACACCGGAAAGGGATACTTTCATGCGCATGCAAAGGATGGTGGACTCTCAATTCCATCTATGAGATGGCTCATGCCACTTAGGAGATACCATCGCCTGCGAGGCCTTCGGAAGGAAGGAGAGCCTGTCTCTCCTTACCTTGCGCAAGAAATAGGTCGAGCAGAAAGAAGGCTGCATGGAAGAGGCAAGTTCTATAACACAACGAAGGAACTTGAAAGCAGATGGGCCAAGGTGCTTCATGAGTCAATTGATGGGCGGGCTCTGAAAGAATCAGAAAAGACCCCGCAACAACACCAGTGGATTGTCCGAGGCAATCGTTTCCTGAGCGGAAGAGACTTTATTAACTCAGTCAAGCTAAGGATCAATGCTTTACCTACAAGATCTAGGACTGCTCGAGGGCGACTGAGCGATCGGAGTTGCCGAACAGGATGTCATGAAGTGGAAACTCTGAACCACGTACTCCAGGGATGTCACAGAACCCATAAGGCGCGCATTGAAAGACATGACGCGGTGGCATCATGCATCGGAAGAGCACTGGGGGAAAAGTACGAGAGTGTGGAGAAAGAGCCACATTTCAGAACAACAGGCAGCCTTCAAAAACCAGATTTGGTTGCAAAGAAAGGCACAAAACCATTGGTACTGGATGCGCAAGTGGTAGGTGATCAAGTTGATCTCGAAACTGCGCACAAAGCAAAATCCGCCAAGTACGAAAACCTACGGGAGGCGATCAAGGTCAGATATGGCGTTCAGGAAGTCACCTTCTCTTCCATTACTCTCTCATACCGTGGGATATGGAGCACAACATCGGCCAACTTACTGATAGAAGAAAACATCATAAAGAAGAAGGAACTGAAGATCATCTCAACGAGAGTCCTTATTGGAGGATTATCCAGCTTCTGGAGGTTCAACAAATGCACGTCATCAGCAAGCACGAGTAGAAGACAATGCACCGGCATAGGATAACATCGACGAATCATCTATAACACCGTACTGCCTACGTTTAGGCACAATGAGAGAAATGAGGGTTTTTAGTGGGTAACGTCATTCATTTGATGAGTCCCACATAAAATAAGACGGCAAGAACATCTGTCGCAAGTGCGTAAAGCATTTTCCCTTAAACTCGAAAAAAAAAAGAAAAAAAAAAAAAATAGCCAAATGCCTCGTCATCTAATTAGTGACGTGCATGAATGGATTAACGAGATTCCCTCTGTCCCTATCTACTTTTGAGCGGGAGAGCGTCTCAATTGATTAATAGTTGGGGAGTGACACCAGGTCATAGAGTAAGCCATGATGAGATTGAGAGACGAAGGATGAGCAATATCCTAATTGTTGCTAACTCAATGGAAACAGGCAAAGGACCCAAGAGGGGTATAGAGGCGGTGCGCGAACCACCAAATCGAGGTCGAGCATTGTCGGGTTAAGGTTATTGCTCGGCAACTGTATCAAGTCTTTGCCACCGTGCGAATGGCAAGTACCTATAGGTGCGCCTCCGACAACCCAAAGTAGGATCACCCGAAAAAGGCTCGGAGGTTGAAGGTCACTGAGAACAAGTGACTAGGCTCTTAAACCTAGAAGGGATTCATAAGTTCAGCGAGAATCCCTCCACCACAGTCAACACGCGCTGGAGAAACCAGACGACAACTAGGTGGGAGGCCATTTAGATTAATGCACTTTGACCTAATACTCCGGAGGCAGACCCCTAGATCATGTCGCTCCAGTAGAAGTCCTTGAGTCCAGTTGACGCTTAGCTAACCTAAGACCGACGAACACAAGGCACCACGGCTCGAGCGAGCGAGCTGGGAGAGTGCGAATTTCGGCACAGTAACTTGAAGGAACAGGATTTACGCTGTTCACGAAGGGCTTAAACTCCCGAGGATTTTGAATGACAATTCACTGTGAGATCGGGTTGGACCGGTGCTGCCATAAGTTCTGGTACGCAGAGCCCATTGCTCTGTTCATCAAGCTGTGTACGGTATGGTGAAGGCCGCGAATATACTACCGGTGGCGTTCACCCATGCACACCTTGACTAAGTCAGGTGTGTGAGATTTTGTAGAATAGAGAGCTCCCTGCTGTCGATACAGACTTGACTAGGGCAACCTGGTCAAGGATAACGGTCAGGCATAGAGGGAAGTCCTACATCCAGAATGGGCGGAGGCTGGTGACCTAGTAAGCTGCTGGATGTAGGCAAAAGCCCTGGATCAGATGGTGCTTAGAACTCGCATACTAAGCTGCTGGTCACAGGCAGAGTATGAGAGTGGGACTGAAAGGTGAAAGATGCATTGTTGAATAGCCCTTAGCTTCTGATGTCACCTAAGCTCTATCTTATCGGACACGAGTTATGGGAGGGAGGCCCCGTGACCATCTCGGGTAAACCTCCTTTCCGGTTGGCTTAGGCGGAGTGAATGGGCTCTGTTTGCCAACAACTCTAAATATTTCAACATGCTGCACATAATGCGTTATGTGAGAGGGACACCTTCCCGAGGTTTCCCGCGGGTGCGGGGTGCAGCCTGCGGAAAGCCTGACGGCATGACGCAGGAGGCACCACGTAGCGAAGCTCCCTCTTGGCGACCCGTTCGAGCTGTTAGCCCTGAAGGGTTCGATTTAAATAATTGAATAATTACGAGAGATAAAAATAATTTAATTCTTTATTAACTAAGTATAATTTAAAAATAATACACGTTACTGTTTCGCGAATTAATGGCCAAGAGACTTCTCCGGCCATCGTTTATATATTATCGTTTTGTTGACGCCTTCGGTGTTGCATTACCTCACTCCCAGTGAGGTAAGCGACAACGTAAGGAGGTGGAGTAAGACTTGAAGTGCTGAGCTTGCACTTCGTAGCCTTACCAATGCCACTTGTTTCTTTTATCATTTCTTAATAAAATGGAATCTTATTTAACATATTATTTGGGTCATAACATCCCTCCCCGCCAGGGAAGAAGATTTTTATCTTTTCAAAATCTTCTCCTTTGGATTATTGAACTAATTAAATTACATACAAATATATTATTTTTTTTTTTTTTTTTTTTTTTACATATTATCATACTTATAATTATTTAAGGCTGATAAATTTATTTGAAACTTGTGCGGGTAGAAAGAAAGATGTTATCATGGAGGATATATAACCTCCACATTGAAAATTGATTTGGACTCTTCTTCATAGAGAAAAGGTACTATACTCCAGCGATGACCGTTGTTGGTGTTGTCCGTCGACACCAGCAGTATAGTGTTACTCTCGCAGCTATGGCGAATAAGATCATCACTCCGGAGCATATTGTTGATGGATGTGTGATGAATTCCCGATACTTAAATGAGGAATTATTCTCTTCTAGTTTTTGTTTTTCTCGTCCTAGTTGTAATTGAAGACCATTGATTTCTCCAACATTACTAATGACGCTTTTGAGTCGGACTTCCTTCATCTGGACCCAGCTTTGGTTCAGATTTTCTTTCTCAACGTCACTCAGTGATAGATTTAACTTTGGCTGCATATGAAGATCAAATTTCATTCCTGATGACTTGCGACCTCTTATTGTGAAATCTGATGTTACAATTTCACAGAAGTCCGTCACATGAATTATTCCAGTTTCTTGCAGGACTTCCCTTGATTCTTCGTCTTCACATTTGACTGTGATCTCTTCTGATTGTGGAGCAGCATAAATCCAGGAATTACTTTGATGCATGGTGATCAGCATCAGATGTTTAAGAGGCAAGTGTTTTGATACACAGACCTCTGGCACCTCTCCTGGACTAGAGTACATTTGTACTTCACAAGGACTATATGACTTTATAGCCTGCACTGGGAATATCTCCGTACAGAGATATTGTCCACGTAATCTTTTACATTCTTTTAATTGCTGTAGTGTTAATAGAATGTATTGCTGCGTTGCCCCATGTATCGTCAGAAGTTCATTGTCCGGCTCCAAGTATGAATAAAAATCGGTCGACGTTCTCACAGGAATTCCATGTGTCATGAAAATATCGAACACTTGGAAGTTGACCAGTGGTATTTTCACGAGTGTAATGACCCGCAGACCAACTCTGTGTACACTCACTGTTGATACCTCCTCCATTTCATATATTCCGCCGATTTTTACTTCAAATGGGAAGCTTAAACCTGTTGGCAATTGGGCCCTTTTTAATATGGTTACCAATTGATTTTCCGAAAGGATGCCTGTACTCAGTATCCTTCCTCCAGTATTCGTCAAGAGTTTGATTATCTTTGCAGCATCTCGCAGGACTCCATTTATGACCGCCTCCACTAACATGAAGTGTTCATCCAATGCCACTCGTGTTGTGAGTCGATCAGCTCCAGCATTTAATTGCTTTAAGGCTCCCTTTGTTGTTTCAAGCATGATCTGTTCATTCTGTTGAATAGTTTCCTCTGCACTCCGTAATTGAGATAATGTGGAATTGAGGATTTCAATTTGCTTTCCTGCTGTTTGGAAATAAGTTGCTTTTTCATTTTCCAATCGCTCCAATCTCTCATGAATTTCTTGAGCGTCCTCAGCATCCATGGTACCAATCAGCGATTTCACAACAGTTCCTAGGCCATCTATCAGGCCTCGTTTTCTCTTTGCAGGTTCTTCTAGCCCTAGCAATCCTAAGACAAGTTCTTGAGTCTCTTCGAATTTGGAAATCCATTGCTCTGCAATCATTTTGAAATTTTTTCCGTGTTCCTTTGCAGAACCGTTATAACTCAAAACTTTTGTCTTCCAAAGATAGTCTTTCACTTGATCAGCTCTTCGAATCCAAGGTTCTATGTCGGTTGAAGCTGCGATCGTCCACTGATAGTTGCTGAGATGAAGTTTCCCAATAGGCTCAAAGTAAATCCCAGGAGTATGGACAAATTTCTGTATTATATGTCCCTCCCCCTTCACTTGCAAAAACATGCTTCCTAGCATGAGGAGTACCAGAAGTTTCCACAATTTTTTTGCAATACCAGGAAGTTTTTGCGCGCAATGAACTCCAAAATTTTGAGGTCGCTGACGCAGCAACAACTTCCGATATAAAAATTCTGCGCTCCAGCCAAAAGGCACAGTTATCCGGAAGACCTCTGCAGAAGTAAACAATCGTGCGATTAAACATAAAATGGAGAAGAAGCCCATTATTCCACTAACTGATACATTGCGATCTTGGAATCGTGCGCTATCCTGTCCAGGATGCCACCAATACGGCCATACTATATCAGAATGTCGGCGTGCAATACTTCGTCCAGCTCGTAAGCCAGTGCATCCGTATTCTCGGCATGCAAAAGACGATTTTTCCTTGGAATTTCTGGTAAATACTTCTTTCATCGTTATGTTTTCCTGCACAATTGATGCCTGATTGATCTCTATTTTCTTTATGGTTTCACACGAAACAATTTTTGTTTGTCTATGTAGAAGAGGAACTATCCATATCGTCATGGATTCATGAACTTCCAATACCGGAAGCAGATCAGACGATGGAGAAAAGCCGAAAGAGAAACAAATTCTCTTCTCTGGAATGCTGAAATATTTGATAACCAAATATTTGACATTTTCAACTTGCGACGCCTCTTCGATGAGGAACCATTTCCTCAGCCATGCCATGTGCCCATTTATCACACACGAGACTACCTTCGATGTTCTATGTGTCAGCGTCGTGGCTTTATGTCTCCAGGATTCTTCTTCCTCAATGATCAATGGAATTATAACTATGGAGATATTATTGTATCTAAATTGTAACACAATTTTGTTTGATATAAAAACATCGATTGTCCCATGATTTCGATCGTATTTTCTAAGTTCTTTTGATAGTATTTTTTCTTGTTCCGAGGCGAAGGGACCATATAGTCATAACTCTGTGAATGGTCGAAGCTGATTCACATGGACTCGGTGTGTCTTCATTTTCTTGCCTGATCGAATCGTGTAATTGACATCGGAATTCTTCTCCACAATGGTATAAGGTCCAATCCAAGGTTGAGTTAATTTCTTTGTTCTACCACGTCGAACTACGTTGTTTTTCATCAGTCCTTGATCTCCAATCTTGAACTCAACTTGTCTGGAACCTTTGTCGTATTGCGTCTTTGACTTTTCTTTCGACTCTGTGACGTTTTCTTTCGCAATTTGCCATGCTGCTCGTAATCGCTCTCGCAACTCTTGCGCATAATCATCATACGAGTACGTTAACCTTGGTGGTTGCTTCACTGACGTTGGAATTTCAGCTTGTTTTCCGTATAGAAGTTCAAACGGTGTCATTTTGGTCGATGTGTGTGGTGTCGTATTGTATGTAAACATAGCGTACGGCAACCAATTATCCCAATCGGAATGTTCCTCGTCTATGAAACTTCTCAAATATTCGGCTAATGTACGATGAGATCTTTCCAGAGCTCCATTCGTCTGTGGATGATAGGCTGTTGTCTGAATCTTCTTAATTCTCAGAAATTTACAAACGTGTTTAAATAGTTCGCTTGTAAAATTTGTCCCTTGATCTGTGAGTAGTCGCTCAGGTGCACCATGCTCACAAATGATTTTTTCAACGAAAACACGTGCTATTGTAGATGCTTCTTGGTTTGGGATGGCAATAGCCTTGCTGAATTTCGTAAGAGCGTCTTGGAAAGTCAATATATATTTATTTCCCAGCTCAGACTCCGTCAGTGGTCCTACACTTTCGTAGTTTTTCCCAGTTTATTCAGCTGACATTTCTTGCAATTTGTGACGTAATCTTCTACATCTCTCTTCATACCAGTCCAATGGTATTTTAATTTCATTTTATCATACATCCTCTTAATTCCAAGATGTCCTCCCAAAGGTGTATCATGATATTCCTGAAGAATTATTGGGATATCAGCAACAGGTGGAGTCGTCACATCGTCATTGCACAATATCGTTGACTTGTTTTCCTCATTTTCTTCTGTCTCTTTCTTTTGCTGAGCCCGCGTCATAACAAACATTCGACTCAATGCATCAGCATTTGTATTTAGTTTTCCTGCTTTATGCACCACCTCGTATTCATACTCTCCTAGTTTTAATCGCCAGTGCATTAATCTTGATCCTGGATCCTTGACGTTGAAAATCCATTTCAAGGGTCGATGATCAGTGATGTCGTAAAACTTCTTCCCATAGAGATAAGGTCTGAAGTGTTTCACGCCCCAAACAATAGCCAATAGTTCTTTTTCTATTGTGCTATAATTCGTCTCTGCTTTATTCAATGTTCTACCAGCGTAGGCGATAGGCAAGTCCTTGCCAATTTCTCCTTGAGAAAGAACTGCTCCAATAGCTCTATTAGACGCATCTGTTGTTAATAGAAACGGCTTGGTAAAATCTGGATACTGGAGAATCGGCGCTGTTATTAGCTTCTCCTTCAAAGTATCAAAAGCAAGTTGCTCTTTGTCACTCCAGGTCCATTTTGTTTCCTTCTTCAAGAGCTCAGTAAGTGGTTTAGCTATTTTAGAAAAATCTCTTATGAATTTTCTGTAATACCCTGCTAATCCCAGGAATGACATGACTCCTTTAGCATTTTTCGGTACAGGAAATTCCTTCACAGCCTCAATTTTAGATGGATCTGTTTTCACACCTTCTTGGCTTATCACATGTCCTAGATAAACAACCTCTTTTCTCAGGAAATTACATTTATCTGGCTGTAATCTGAGATTTGCTTTTTTTAATTTTTGCAAAACTTCTCGTAGTCTTTCGTTGTGTTCTTTGAGAGTGGCTCCAAATATCACGATGTCATCCAAGTACACAAAGCAACGTAAGCCCTGTATTCCGGCTAAGATGGAATTCATCAATCTCTGGAACGTAGCAGGCCCACCTTTGACCCCAAAAGGCAATCTATTGAACTCATAGTGTCCCAGTGGTGTTGAGAAGGCAGTTTTACATTTATCCTCCTCTTTAACTGGAATCTGATGAAATCCAGAGGCCAAATCTAGTGTTGAGAAATACTCTGCTTTTCCCAGTTGATCTAGAATTTCTGTAATATTTGGTATTGGAAATGAATCTCCAATAGTGATTTCATTTAATCTTCTGAAATCCACAACAACCCTCAGTTTAACCTTTCCAGAAGCATCAGGCTTCTTTGGAACAACCAGCAATGGCGCGTTCCATTGGTTGTGACTTGGTCTCACAACCCGATTCTCTAGCATCTCTTTGACTTGACGTTCGACTTCTTCTTTCTGTGCATGCGGCAAACGATGTGGTCGTACATTCACAATTGGCTTATCCGGCATTGTAGGGATGGAATGTTCCAAGTGATTGGTAATTCCAGGTGAATCTCCTGGAAGCTGTACGATGGAATTGTACTCTTCCAGAATCTCTAGTATGCTCTCTTTTTCTTCTCTGTTCAAATCATCTAATCGTAGATTTTCATGCAGTAGCTTGATTCGATCTTTCTTCACCGATGTCCCTCTTAATTGCATAATTTCCAATGCGTCACAGTTAGGTAATTCTTCCAGGTCGACAGTCGGAGTATCCAAATAAACATTTTCGTTCGTAATATTGATTACGCAAACGATTGCTCGATTATTTTTCGCTTCTGTCAGACATTCTCCAAGAAAAATTCCTTTCTGTAGTTCTCTCTTTTTTACAACACCTCGTTCTCCATTTTTTACCGCAGCCTAAATTAATTTTTCAGTTCTAGCCTCGATTTTTAGAGGTTTCCTCCCCCTGAGGAAGTTCAAACATACTCCATTAATAGAGACACTTTCTCCTGGACTTATTGATATTTTCAAGTCTTCAGCCTCAATAAAATCTTCTCCCAGAATTCCTCCTATGCATGGAAAATTGTCCGGAACAACGTGAAATAGATGTCCCAACTCCTCTCCATTCACTTGCAGATAAAGTATTGCAGTACCAATGGTTGTGACGTCAGTATCTCCTATTCCTCTCAATAGTTTGTTCCCTGAATTTATTTTGACATCATCTTGTAAAAGTCCCGATTTGATGACGGATGCAGACGCTCCTGAATCCCATAGAAACATTGTTGGCTCTTTCAATCCTTTAGCTGGAAAAATCAGATGATTTTTTTGTGCTGATGGATCTCTTGCCTTAACCATTCTTTTTTGTATAGCATTCTGACTGGATTCTTCATCTTCTACTTTTACCATTTGAATTTGGAAGGCTCCTACTGGTAAAGTATTTTCCTTCACTGCACCATCATTCTTCTTTTTGGAATTATTGAGATTTTGAGTCATTGCATTATTGACTTTGTTCGTTGCTCCATTCTTGGCTTCAAGTATTGCAGATTCTTGTAGCCCCAATTTCTTCTTCAATCGGTAACAATTCATTGCATCATGCCCTGAATGTCCACAATATTTGCATGCTTGCGTAAAAGCGTTGACGCTGCGTCGGTCAGCAACTGGTAATATTGTTTTTCGTTGACCTCCTTTGCCATTTTTGCAATCTCTTGCAACATGGCCCAATTGACCGCAACTGAAACAACCTCCTCCAGATGATTGTCTCCCCATTGATTGTCTGCTACCTCCCTGAGAACGTCTATTATTATTATTATTACTAGTATTCCCAGTAGGTTTATATCTTCCCCCCAAATTGGTGGAAATAGTCTTCTCCAGTTCGATGGCCCCAATGCAAGATTCATGCAAGGTTTTATAATTGTTAGCCCTTACAAGAATTTGCACTTGGCCTCGCAAACCTTGTTCAAAATTAGCCTTTGCTAGGGTCAAAATCCCTCTTCTCAGGCCTTCTCTTCCGTTTTCATCCAAATCTGTATTAACGGTTTGGATTGCTTCAACCAGCTCCATTGTTACGCGTTCTGCGCGTGCTGCGAACTTGCTCACATCTTCCTCAGGCCTCTGTTGAAGTTTATTAAAATCTACTTGTAGACCGATGAGAGATGTAGTTCTTCCAAATAATGCCTCCAGTTCCCGTCTCAGCTCCTCAAAACTTGACACTTCTTTGTGTTTTAATTGGATTAGTGCTTTACCTTCTAATTTACTTCCCAAAATCAAAGTGAGTAATTTATCTCGTTTCGATGGATGGACCATCTCCTTTGCAGTGTCGCAAGAGCGCTGAAAAGCTGCTAATTTCTCCCAACTTTCCCCATTGTAGTCTCGTACTAACTGCAAAGCTGATTTCAGGCTAAGAAATTCTTCATTATCTGCTTGATCGGAATTTCTGTCTGTTCTCTGCCTCAATTGCCAGTTTTCAGTGTCACGTGTGTTAGCTCTTCTACACGCATCACGTAACTGTCGCTTCAAATCTTCTTTTTTTCGTTGTTCTGGTTGAAGTACACCTTCTGCAAGATCTAATTGTCGCAAAACATCATCTGCCAGGGCTCCTCTCTCGGTGTCATTTTCCCAAGCTAGACGCATTTCATTGCGCAATCGATTGTTTTCTTTTCTGAGCTGTTGTTCGATAGTGAGTTCTGGCGTAAAATTCCCCACCAGTAAAGATCCTCCGGGAACTGAAAATGGTGTCCTCAAATTAGGAGTACTGAATTGTTCATCTATGATGGGCGAATTCTCTGCATCCTGTCGTGTAGTCGAATTCCCAACTTGACCATTTACGGTCCTTATCCCTGCAATTTCCACACCTTCTCCGTCAACTCCACGTTGATCCATGTTGTTGAGCAAGCTTCCGTCAAACGATTGATTATAAACGCGTTGAGTTTCCACTCCACGTGAATATCTCTCTCTATCGTTATTTTCTACGTCTGCAGACGTCTGGTTTTCCGGTACAGGACTCAAATTTCCAAAATGCAATGTTCTCCTAGCGGCAGGGCGCATCTGATTTAGTGCACCACGTAAATTGCCGACAATCCCTGAGAACGATGTCTGACTCATTCGAAGTCAATACAATTTCTTTGAGAAAGAAATTATTCTCAATCTCAACAGGAAATAAATCAGCTGTCTAACTCTGAAGACCCTTCTGCTGATTCCTCACGTTATTTGATAACGTCTAGTTCTTCTCTCGAGAGTAAAAAAAAATAACAATAGTAACGCAAAAGTTGAATAAAAAATGTAAAAAATTTCTCTCCGCGTAAAATTCCTGACAGTGGTTGATCAGGCCGCTGTCTAAACTTCGCTGCCACCAAAATGTTAGCCCTGAAGGGTTTGATTTAAATAATTGAATAATTACGAGAGATAAAAATAATTTAATTCTTTATTAACTAAGTATAATTTAAAAATAATACACGTTACTGTTTCGCGAATTAATGGCCAAGAGACTTCTCCGGCCATCGTTTATATATTATCGTTTTGTTGACGCCTTCGGTGTTGCATTACCTCACTCCCAGTGAGGTAAGCGACAACGTAAGGAGGTGGAGTAAGACTTGAAGTGCTGAGCTTGCACTTCGTAGCCTTACCAATGCCACTTGTTTCTTTTAT
>OZ012614.1:7893014-7948014 GCA_963942555.1 Aleiodes leptofemur
TCCTTCTTTATAGAGAGTTTTGAAAGCTACAAGAAAGGATTGAAGCAAAACCGCTCTATCTCGATCGATTTCCGGTGTATTCACAAAAAACTGATTTCAAAAAATCTAGTTGTCTGAACACTTTATAATCGTAAAAATAAAGATAGTTTGTTAGTTAGCAGATAACCAAAATCCTATAGACAGGTACTCAAATTCTCAAAGTGTTGTGTTCATTACACAGCTAAATGTGCTGGTCTGTGCTTTTTGCCATTTTCCTTTGAGATTAACCTCGTATCCTCACTTTTCTCAATCATTATCACTTGTTCATTAAAAAAAATCCGAATAATTTACCGCTATCTATACATAATGAGCAAGAAGTTTCACTTCTGTCGCGTGGGTTCCACGCACCCTCTTTTTTTTTCCAATTTTGTTTCAATTGTATGAATCAAAAACAACTATGAATGGAGTACTTCTAATAATTTTCATTAATCTTCTCTTTAGTTATCTGAATCGAAAACAACTATGAATGAACAACTTCAATGTTTTTCATTCATTTTTTTTTCAATTTTTTTCTTTTACTTGTATGAATCAAAAACAACTATGAATCAAGAAATTTGATAATTCTCATTTTTGTATTTTATTATTTTTTTTTTTTTCACTCAATTATATGAATGAAGAACTTCAATGTTTTTTATTCATTCTTTTTTTCAATTTTTTTTTTTTAATTGCACGAATCAAAAACAACTATGAATCAAGAACTTCGATCATTTCCATTCATTTTGAAGGAAAAAGAAATTCTCCTCAATTGTATGAATCAAAAGCAACTTGAATGAAAAATTTTGACCATTTTTTATATTTTTTCATTTATATTAAGCGAAGACAACTGTATATTGAGAACTTTAATGTTTTTAATTTTTTTTTCATTTTTCCTGGGAAATTATATGTATCAAAAGTAATTATGAATATTATATTTGGAAAAACTCAAATGCAAGTAGCCCCAGAACATAATTATAGAAGAGTGTGATTGTCCCCTAACTCATCTTTTTCCTCTCAAATATAATTGCTATTCCTCATTTCATGTTTTAAGTTTTTTTTTTTTTGAAACTTTCAGATTAACTCTTTACCTTATTGAATGGAAAAAAGCAGTATACATTCACATTACTTGCAGACAAAAGTTTTCTCATAAACCAAATAATTTATAATAATTATTGCAATTTAATCATTTGAGTGATTATATATTTATTGATATTCATCCATTTCTTTTTGTAAAACCGAGTGAAAAGTGTATGAATCAAAAACAGCTATGAGTCAAATCTTAGCTGCTCTTGAAATACCATGAGAACTGGTCCTCTATCCACATTACTTGATTATAATTTTTAATATTTCAAGTTATTTCTAAAAATATAATTTTCTGCTTTCCCATCATCATTACAATTTATTTCCCATTTATTATTCCCTTTTCAAATTAACTAGCATTTGATTCATTTATAATCAATTACTTTTAAATAAATGAAATTTATGAGAATTAAAAATATGGATGAATCAAATCTTCGTCATTCTTGTGATCCATAATACTTAAGAATTATTATATTTCCAAGCTACATTATTCACGATTCAAAAGACTTTATAATCATGAGTATCCAGCTCTGCATTTCAATTTCATCTCAATTATCATGTTAATTGATTATTACTCAACGATATTTAAAAAAATTTGGTCAGTAAATGAAAGGCGTATGAATAAAAAACAACTACGAGTCAAATATTTATCACTTTCTTACCATATGCAGCATGATTTGTTACGCTACTCACAATACTTGAATACGCAGAAGATTTTTATACCCTCAAATATTTTTTTTTCTCAATGAGCTGTACTTTATAAATATTATAATTCAATAATATTCATCAACAATTAATTTTTCACGCAAATAAAATTTGTCCAAAACGAAAATGATTGTCACTCTTTCAGCTTCATGTAACCTACACCGCCATCCACAATACTTCAATGTTATTGGATTTTTTTTTTTAATTTATCATTTTTTTAAAGTAATCACAATTCAATTTTCATAAATAATTCTCAAATGAAAATGATTATTATATTGTTATTCAATTATCATTAATTCTTTACTTTTCAATCTGAAGAAAGTGTATGAATCAAAAACAACTATGAATCAAATCTTAGATACTCATCAAATACTCTGACACTATCCACAATAGTCGGATGTAATTTTTCAAAATTCCAAATAATTTCTCAACATATATTTTTTTATAATTATCATTCCGTTCATTATTCTCCTTTAAAAATTAATTATCATTCAATTCATTCTTTCATCAATAATAATCAATTACTTCTGAGCATTATTTCAAAAAATGTATGAGAATCAAGAAAATATGAATGAATCGAATATCAGTATTTTTGAAGTGAAACTTCTTATACGAGGTTCTCCCGTTGAACGCTGTTGCGTTACTTTTCCACGCTTCGGTGGTGGGGGAAAAGAAAGAGAGAGAGAGAGAGATAAGATGAGTGAAAGAACGAATGTGCGCATGCGCACTCGTATCCCTACAGCATGGCTCGTTAAAGTCGTGCTGGCCAATGAAGTAATCTCGGGAATATTCGGCTCTCATGCTACAGCATGTAAATTTTAACTTCGGGTCGGGTCCGGAGGTTACCTCTTTAGCTAGTTCGACAATACGTATGCTGTTTATTTATCCCGGTGTATCTAGATACGCGATAGCGTATCGGCCAAGTACATGTTGAAGGGCCGAGCGCTGAGTGTATATATTCCGGACAGAGCTTCCCCCTCCGCTGCTTTTTTTTCTTAATTATTTAATTACTCAAAAATGAGGCAAGCTACGGAAAAAGTAGCCCTAGTTACATCACCTAATTCGACATCGAGCATTCGAATGGTGATTTTTGTTTTTTTTTATAAGCAATATTTAATTAAAAACGTTCCATAGCAACGGTCGTAAATCCACTTTTTCGGCTTTTTCATTATCTCAATGCTTTTGCCAGATTTTTGTTAGAGGGTTGGCATCACTGTCGTTCACGTTGACAGTCAGTCTATCGATAAAATCGGAGTGAAAACTGAAAGTCGATAAAGAAAATTACCATTCGTTGGTAAGTAATTATCGACTTTTAGGAATTTATTGAAGATACACTAGCGGAAAAAATTAAAGGATCAAAAAAAAATCCAAATTTTTCGCGGTTCTTCAAATGGCCGTATCTGTCTCAAAAATGATCGTATCGGAGTAAAAAAAAAAAGAATTTGAAGCTTGAAGTCTCTAGTTTCGAGATCTTGAGACGAAAATTTTTTTCAAATAATGTGCATCACGCTATCCTAACGAGTACAGTGAAAATTTTTTTTTCGAAATTTTTTGATTTTTTTTTTGTCTACGGACTTGGGAAAAATTTTTCCAGCTCAATCATCATATGGCCCGAATAGGTTGTTCATTCAGCTTCCATTTGTTTTTTTTTACCTCGATTCGACCATTTTTCACTGAGATATCGGACTTTGAATGAAAAAAGATCGTTTGGTCTTTGATCATCGATATCTCAGCAAGCAATAATCGCCCAGAAAATTAACGGTGAGTTCCGAAAAGCTGAATAAATTCTCTACAAGAACAAACCATTTTTTTTCGGGAAAAAATTTTTTTACATCCTTTACATGAATTTGAAAAAACAAGACAAAAAAGGCTTTTGGTGAATTTTTGAAACATCAAACTTTTAATCAGCAATATTGAGAGAGAGACTCATGTTAAGTGTGCCTTTTAAAGTTCAATATACCCACAAAAACCCTACGAAGTTTCAATTCAATCCACCCAGCCGTTTTTTGGTTTTATTCGATTGAATTTTTGAAAAAATTAAAGGATCACGTTTCTTGCACTTAACAGTTCAGAATCTTTCACAAAATGAAAGAAAAGGAATTTCCTCCGCTCTCTACACATTTTCATTGCGAACAGCGTTTAAATTTATGAAAGAGAAAAACCGAATTTTTTTTTGTTTTTTTTCATAAATTTAAACGCTGTTCAGAATGAAAATGTGGAAAAAGCTGAGGAAATTCTCTTCTTTCATTTCGTTAAAGATGCTGAACTGTTAAGTGCAAGAAACGTGATCCTTTAATTTTTTCAAAAATTCAATCGAATAAAACCAAAAAACGGCTGGGTGGATTGAATTGAAACTTAGTAGGGTTTTTGTGGGTATATTGAACTGTAAAAGGCACACTTAACATGAGTCTTTCTTTCAATATTTCTGATTAAAAGTTTGATGTTTCAAAAATTCACCAAAAGCCTTTTTTGTCTTGTTTTTTCAAATTCATGTAAAGGATGTAAAGAAAATTTTTCAAAAAAAAAATGGCTTGTTCTTTCAGAAAATTCATTCAGCTTTTTGAAACCCACCGTTAATTGTCTGTGCGATTATTGGTTGCTGAGATATCGATGATCAAAGACAAAACGATCTTTTTTCATTCAAAGTCCAATATCTCAGTGGAAAATGGTCGAATCAAGGTAAAAAAAAAAACAAATTGAAGCTGAATGAACAACCTATTCGGTCCATATGGTGGTTGAGCTGGGAAATTTTTCCCGAGTCCGTAGACAAAGAAGAAGAAATCAAAAACTTTCGAAAAAGGATTTTTCACTGTACTCGTTAGGATAGCGTGATGCACATTAGTCGGAAGAAATTTTCGTCTCAAGATCTCAAAACTAGAGACCCAAGCTTCAAATTGTTTTTTTTTACTCCGATACGATCATTTTCGAGAAAGATACGGCCATTTGGAAAACCACTAAGAATTTGGATTTTTTTTTTGATCCTTTAATTTATTCCGCTAGTGTAGATTCCAAATAATTTAAAAAAACCATGAAATCTGGGAGAAAAAACAGAAACTGATGTTTCTGTAAAAAAACGTGGCCAAGTACATGTTTCTGAGAATCCCTCTCTTTGAAAAAAAAATGAGATAATTCGGAAGAGCCAAGAATTTGGATTATTCCGCGAAGGTTGATGAGAAGGAAAAGAAATGAATACGATTAGATAGAAGATTATTCGGTAGGAAAAATCAGAAACTTGGCCTTTTCGATTTCCGTCAATGATTTTAATTCGAATTCGGATGCGAAAAGGCCAAGTTTCTGATTTTTCCTACCGAATAATCTTCTATCTAATCGTATTCATTTCTTTTCCTTCTCATCAACCTTCGCGGAATAATCCAAATTCTTGGCTCTTCCGAATTATCTCATTTTTTTTTCAAAGAGAGGGATTCTCAGAAACATGTACTTGGCCACGTTTTTTTACAGAAACATCAGTTTCTGTTTTTTCTCCCATCTACGTTTAATCTCTAGTGTGAACAATTTCAGTCGTGTGCTTTATTTCTGTGAAATATCCTGTGAAATATATGTGCTGAGTGAAATGTGAGAAGTATTGAGTGACAATTCAAAACACTGAAAGTGTGAGAAGGGAAAAATGGACAATAATTATGAAAATAACCTATCCGATTCTAGGTTAACTGAAGGAATGTTCCATTTTATGTTTTTGAATCATTCCTAAAAATTCCAATCATTCATAAATATTAATAATTAATAATATCAAAAGAGTTGAGTCAAATTAATCAGTAAAAATTTAATGTCAATTCGGTATAAATTAAGCGATAAAATCATGAGCTTTGTTTGACGCTAAATGAGAGGAAAAAAGGAAAAAATAGAATTTGAATGTGTTTTAATTGCAATCATACCTAAGTTTTTCATCAAGAATTGAATAGATAAAAGTTAATCCTGCAATTTTGCAGCTAAAAAAAAAAATTCACTAATGTTTTTCATTTCTTTTCAGCACAATGTGGCATTGCCTCAGTATGTGACACGCAATGTGGAAATAATTCTAAAGAAAAAAGTAGGGCTGAATATTATCGTAAATACAGGGCTAGGAAAAAAGATGCAGTTGATAGTGCTCGTCTTGATATTCCTACAGGAAAAAGAAGTAAGGCCGAATATCAGCGAGAGTACAGAGCTCGAAAAAAAGCAGAAAAGTTGAAACTGGCTGAACTTTCCTCTGTGATTGCTGAACAGTCTGCAATTGCCGATTCATCTTCGAATGCAAACGCTTCTACAATCAACTTGGAAATGGCAAGTAATGGTAAGAAAAGGAAGTCATCTGTGGAAACGCAGCGAGATTACAGAGAACGGAAGAAAGCTAAATGTGGAAATAATTCAGAAACTTCTGAAACTACTGCGCCTGTGACAATTATACCATCTACCCCTAGCCTCCCATTTACCAATTATGGTCCGTCCACAAGTAGAATAATAATCCCAAATGAAACCACGAGAAGGAAATCAGCCGCAGAATATCAACGAGAATATCGAGAGCGTGTGAGATCTAGACTTGATAATATTTTAATACATTCTACAGCTGAGAGTCTAACTAGAAATGCTGAATCAACTCCAACTATGATCGAGAGGACCAATGAGACTGAGAATATAGAGGATGCCAGCAGAGATGATATACCGCGAGATGAGAGGAGAACAGATCACGATACGCAGGGTAATCAGCAACCACCATATTCTCAATTTCATGAACATGAGAACGTGCGCAGTTATGTTCAGAAGCATTTTTCTCAAAATTCGTTTGGATTTGCATGCATGATATGTGATCGGCTATGGTTTAAACAGCACTTGAAGCAGCTACCTGCAAATACTGATCAAGAACTACTCGACAGAATTTTACCAGACGTCGCAGCAGAAAATATCAAGTTATGTACAACGTGCCTTAAATCCATCCGAGCAAAGAAAGTACCGACTTACGCAATATACAATGGTTTTAAATATCCACCATTCCCACAAAATCTTCCCCCATTGGATATTATCACGGAACGCCTAATTTCACCTCGAATCCCGTTTATGGAAATAAGACGACTTAGACACATCAATGGACAGTATGGAATTTCCGGCCAGATTATAAATGTACCAGTGGATGTAGATACTACGGTCAAACGCTTACCTCGGGATATTAGTGATGACTATGGCATTAATGTGCACATCAAAAAGAGGAAAATACACAAGTCAAGCTACATACAAGGCTTGATCAACAAGAGAACCGTCCGAGTATGGTTGAACATGCTCATCAATACTCCATTATATCAAGAGATCACCATTGATCCATCGTTCCTCACCGAGCCTGCTACTGATGGAGAAATGCCGAATGATGATCTTAGTGAACAGATAACAATGGAAGACAGTCTAGTGGCTCAACAACAGACACTCTTATGGGACGAAGACAAGTATTTGCGATTGGCACCAGGAGAAAATAATATTCCAAAAAGTTTATTATTTGATGATTATGCTGAAGAGTTATCGTTCTCAGGTATATATCTCGGACAAATGAGAGCGTTTAGGGAAGGCCTTTCTGTTACTGCCTTTCAAATGGCAACGAGCAAAATAAGACGCAGTGATCGACGTGGTGTAACTCCCCGACATTTGCTGTATATGGCAGCGAAAAATATGATACTTCGCGTTTCCTCAGCTTTAACCGTAGCTTTCAAGTTCATTGGTCGAGATTCGAAAGTGACGAAAGAACAGATTCAATCGGAAGAGTATATTAATAAATGCCTTGATACCAACCTTGCTTCTTTGAAATCCATCCCAAATTCCGTGTACTACTGGGCACAGAGAAAAAAAGATCTTTTCGCCATGATTCGCCAGCTGGGTAGACCCACACTTTTCCTAATAATGAGTGCCAATGAAATTGGATGGATACCTTTACTGCAATTATTACAGAAAATGAACGATGGAACAGTAATCTCCGAAGACGAAGCAGCTCAACTGAATTGGTTGCAGAAAAGTACATTAATAAATGAAGACGCTGTTACGTGTGCAATTTACTATGACAAGTTGGTTCACACGTTGATGAATCTCTTACAATCAGCAAAATTGTGCCCGTTTGGAAGATACCGAGTAAAAGATTTCTTCAAAAGGATAGAATTTCAACATCGTGGGAGTCCACACGCTCATATATTACTCCGGCTGGAGCATGCACCTGAGAACCCACTGGGTCAAAACAAGCAAGAGACCATTTCATTAATTGATTCCTTGATTGCAGTATCCACATCAGAATCCTCAGGAAATATTAAATTTCAGACTCACAAACACACTTTCACGTGTTATAAAAAAGTTAAAGCTAATCAACCGCAAAAATGTCGATTTGAAGCACCGTTTCTACCTTCAAGATCCACACAGATACTGGTACCTATGAAGAAAGAAGAACCAGATTTCACTGCGTACGCCGATCATTACAAGAAAATTGAATCTCAGTACGAAATGACTGATCACGATAGCATTGAACAATTCTATGAAAGCAATAATATTGCTTCTGATGAGCATTATTATGAAATACTTCGTGCAGGTATCAATCGACCACGAGTATTTTTGAAAAGACAGCCAAACGAGAAATGGCATAATCCGTTCAATCCTTCTTTATTCAATATTCTAAAATCAAACATGGATGTACAGTTCATATTAGATGAATATTCTTGTGCAATGTATGTTGTTGATTATGTTCACAAGTCGAATCGGGGAATAAGTAATTTGCAACAAAAAATTCTAGAAATCACAGAAGAGTTCCCGGATTTTGATGTGGTTGAAGTCACAAGAAAAATGAGTGTGGACTTATTGAATTCGGTTGAAATGTCCAGTCAAGAAGCAGCTTGGTGGCTGCTCCGTAAATCCATGTCAGAAGGATCATCTTCAGTCGTTTTCATACCAACCTCATGGCCTGCAGATCGCCAACGATTGAAAAAAGCAGAAAAGGCATTGGCTGAACTAGATGGAGAGAGTACAGATATTTGGAAAGGTAATATTTTTGACAAATATGAAGAACGACCTCAAGAACTGAACGATGTCACGCTAGCACAGTTCAGTGCACAATACACGTGTCACGCTGATGGAAAGTGTAAAAAGCTAAAGAAAGCCAGGATCATCCGATACACCAATTACAACATGACAACTCAATTCAATGAGCATAAAAGGGAAATGGTGACATTGCACATTCCATTCCGCAACGAAGAGCTCGAAATACTTTCAGAGTCGAAATTCCTCCAGATTTACGCTGAAAATCAAGAAATAATACTACAACGTTGAAAAGAATTTGAGTCCAACATCGACATTGAAGAAACATTGAGATTGTGTCAACAATTGTATCGTGAGGATGAAATGTTGGAGCAGCAAGGAAATCAACAGGTTCCAGGAGTAATCCCCGAACCACTTCCATTCAGTGATATGTACGCAGATCCAAACTCTGAAATCAATGATGATCTTCGCTTGGCAACGTTGAGCTGACTCCAATCCATTGCTAAGAGGAGAGAAAACTTGATGCCAAATGCAGAATTCTGCGAATTGATGCGGAAAACAAATGTTCTTCAACGATCAATTTTGTTGGAGATTATCCATCGACTAACTTCTAAACAGTCTCAGCCCTTGCGAGTATTTTTGACAGGTCCAGCTGGATGTGGGAAAACTTTTGTAATTCGACTCATCCTTGAGATTTATAATAAATATGCAACAACCAATGCTCACTGTAATGCATATCTGACATATGCCTCGACAGGTAAAGCTGCTGTAGCAATCAACGGCACCACAGTACATACTGCTCTGTCATTATCTACTGGAGTAGATAATGGTTTGAGTGCAGAGACGTTGCATCAATTTCGATCGCTATTTCAACATATCAGAGTAGTGATAATCGATGAAATTAGCATGATCGGGGCTGAGTTATTGGAACGGACTGACAGAAGACTGCGACTGATTACAGGTAAATCTGACGTGCCATTTGGAGGATTGGACATCATTCTAGTTGGAGACTTGAGACAACTACCACCCGTTAAAGCTACACCCATCTTTAAACAGTCCATACATTATATTGGTTCACAAGCTTGGTGTTCATTCAAGCGCCATGAACTTACAGAGGGCATGCGTCAGTCAAATGCGGTATTTTCTGCTATCCTGACTAAAATTGGAAATGGAGATCAGTTGGATAAAGAGGAAATAACGTTGTTGGAATCGAGATTTGTCACAGAAGAGGAAGCTAATGAATTATGCCCTCACGGAATACGTCTTGCATATTCCAATAAAACTGTGGATGCATATAATGGGTTAATTTTAGAAAATCAACAAGGGCAAATCATATCTGAAGCCGTGGATTTCATTTCGGGTTGTGAAGGTGATGAACAACTAGAAAGTGCACGCAGGGCGCTAGAAAATAAAAAGTTAGCAGTTGACACCGGTGGATTATTGCAACGTTTAACTTTTGTACTTGGTCAATATTATATTATAACTACAAATATAGCAGTTGCTGATGGTTTAGCAAATGGCGCTATGGGGAAATTAGTTCACATTGAGCAAAATGAAAACGAAGAAGTCACTCGCGTTTGGCTACTATTTTCAGAAGGAAAAAGTACTGGTATGGAAGCTCGAACTGCAGCACGTACTTTCATGCTAGCAAATAATATCAACTCCTTAGCTGTTCCTATCGGTCGACGCAATGCAACTATTTATCTCAACAGACAAAGGACAATTTCAGCTAAAAGGAATCACTTTCCACTTAATTCAGCTTATGGCCTCACAATCCACAGAGCACAAGGGGGCTCGTTCGACGAAGTTGTTTATTACTACGAAAAATCCCAATCGCAACAACTAGTCTATGTTGCGATGTCTCGAGCTACTTCGATAGAAGGATTGTATATTATTCCAGTTAATAAGCAGAAGAAATTCTATCATGGATACGCTAGCAGTGATCGATCATGTGTCGCCTTGCGGGATGAGATGACAAAGCTACGTCAGAATCCCCTTGAATTACTGGAAAAACAATTATTCGAATTCGTCAATTTAAGGAGAGGCATATCAATTGTGTCATTCAATTGTCAGAGCTTACGTGCACATGCCAAGAATCTCACCGATAGAGTCATTAAAAATTCAACAATCTTAATGTTATCAGAAACTTCCATGAACGACAATGAGCCTACTGTATCAGTACCAAACTTTGACTTCGTTGTGAGATTTCAACGTAACGAGAAACGAAATTCTGGTGTTGCAATTTATCACAAACAAGGGGACCAATATCATATTCTGACTCCTCACTTAGATATTAAGGCTCCGTATTCAAGCAACGGTGACGTAACTGTATCTACTGCACCAAGGATTGGCGATATTTGTGCAGTACAGTGTCAAGTCAGAAATAACGATAATAGGCATCAAAGTGCAATTCTGATTGCAGTTTACATATCACCAAATGCAGCAATGCGTGATATAAAATGATTTCTCGGAAAAGCTCTGTTGCCGTTATCAATCGCAGGTTCTCAAGCTCTTTCAGACCTTCTGGATGAACCTGTAGATTATTGTGAGCTACCAGTCATTCTTGCTGGGGATTTTAATGTGAACTTCTCACTACCAGGAGCTCTACCGCTACTCGAGTTTCTCGAAAACAAATTCGCATTTGGAATGATTAACGGTAGAGATGATCCTACTACTAAAGGAGGGACTACAATTGATGCAGTTTTTGCAAGAAAGATTGAGAAAATTGAATCAAAACATTTCGTATCTTATCTTAGTTACCATAATCCGATTGTAAATATTGTAGATTTAAGGAACCCATCATCAGCTGATGAATAATGTTATTAGAATATAAATGTTAATAAAAAAAAAAAGAATATGAATGTCATTCACTATCAGATAATTATGAATAAAACACATGATTTATTTATATCTCATGAAAAATCTCTTGCAATTTTTCGCTTTACCTTTCATAACTTTTCCCAGTCATTCTTTCTCTCTTTATACGAATCACACACTCACTATAAGAAGTTTCACTTCCTACGCGCGTGTATACCACGCACCCTCTTTTTTTAAACGAAATTTTTTAATACACCTCCATCCACAATACTTGAGTATTATATCTCTAAGTGACATCATTTTCGATTTATAAGACTTTATAATCATGAGAATTCAAATTTTCATTATAATATCATATTGTTTGATCATTACTCCACTATATTCGAGATTTTTTTGGCAATCAATGCAGAATGTATGAATCAAAAACAACTATGAATCAAATCTTCATCACTCTCTCAGCATGAATTATCACGCTACTCACAATATTTGAATGCGAGAGATTTTTATACCCTAGATTATCCGTCTCACTCAATAATATTCATTAATTACTTCTCAAGCAACTAAAAAGTGTATGAAATGAAAATAATTATAAGTGATCAAATGATTATATCGCTCTCTCAATGTCGTGTAACTTACACTGCCATCCATAATACTTCAATATTATTTTGTAATTTTTTTAATCAGAAAACGTGGGAGCGTTTTGCGCCATGTGTACGTTTAGAACGTGCACTGGCTAACTATACTTTTACTATTGGACAGTTTTTTTTTAGTTTTTTAATTACGCCTCTCCCCTCGTCACAAAAAATACTAGACCTTGATTGCAATATTTGAGTGGAGAAATGAACCTTCTTTGTTTGAAAAAATAATTTGTTTATTTATAAAAAAATATTTTGATGTAAGCCACGCCCCATCCCGACGTTTTCGGTTAAAAAGTTTCTCGGTGAGACATTTCGTTGTAACGTTGGCTGCATTCGGCTGGCTGAAATGAATTGGTGAGACATTTTTTCTTAACGTTGGCGACACTGACTATAAATGTATAGCCGTCAAAACAACAACAGTGCACCCTAACCTTAAAAAGTTCAAAGCAATATAAACCGTGTTAGGCAGTTTCTCAAACGGAAAAAAATATTAATTTATAAAAAAATATAAATTAATGAGAGAAGTTGATGGAAAAAAATTACAGCTCATATTAATATGAGACAATTGTATTGGAATAATTGAGTGATTCAAAAAAAAAAAGAAGACAATTGGCTACAGATAAAATCATGGAAAGAAATATTCTGAGGTTTATGAAGGTCCAATAATACTAATAATTAAAAATGAGAAATTCTATAAAGATTTTCAGTCAATTACTTAAATATCGTGCCAAAATTCGAAGTAATTTTGTAGTTTAGTTTTTGAAAAGAAAATATTTGAATTTATAAATTTTACACGGGGAGATTAAAAAAAGGACGGGATCTTCCATACCCCTCGTGCGGTACAGCAGATTTCATGCTAATCCTATTGGCTTCCCATATCTTTCTGTACAAAATTTGGAACTTCAAATATTTTTTTCTTGAAAACTTCGCTCCAAAATCAATTCAAATTTGAGCAGGACATTGCTTATGATATTATTAATTCATTATTGAGAATTCAATTAGAATGAGGTGATACTGATGTTCGAAATTCCTGAAAAAATTTAATTTCTACATAATTTTATGAATTTTCGATCATTTTTTTTTTCATTCCATGCTTTTTTCACTACATGATAATGATTATATTATACATAAAAACAGCGTTCTAATCGGTCACATAAAACTGATCCTCAAAAAATTGCGTAGGTTTCTGCCAAAGCATCACACGTAATTTTCTCTTTTTTTTTTAATCCCTTTCACCCATTTCTTCGAATTTTCATTATTTTCAGAATAAATTGGAAACTTAGCGAGATGGAACAATTATGCCTGAAGTCTTTTTTGCCGAGAATTCTAAGAGCATAAAAAAGCATGAGGGAAAAAAACATGGCTTTTGTAAAGGATACGTGACAAGGGAGGGGATAGGGCATTCGTGAGTGTGCAAGTGAACTTTGAGCTCAAAGTCCAATACTAGTACTCGGCCACGACACCTGGTGACCTGCTGGAGAACCAGGAACAATTACACATGTGCTCCGGAATAATTCCACCACTCTTTTCATCAAGAGAAAAATGAGGTAAAATTGACAAAAATTGAAAAACACAGAAAAACATCTTCAATTGGTAAAAACTATTACACTACACTGTCCACAACATACAAGGTCTGTAAACATCTATTTCATAAAGTTACAAATAATAGAAACATGAAAATTCATCAGTTTATTGAGATTTGTGCTAACAAAGCAGGTCTCTTGGAATTTTTGAGAAATTTTGAGGTTATACCTAGGAATATACAATGTCCAACATGCTTGGATAATTGTCACATGTGTCCATATAATCTTAAATTTATTTGTAGAAAGGTAATTAATGGAATTAAGTGCAATACACGAGTGGCAATATTTAAAAACACCATTTTTGCCAATACAAATTGTGACATTTGTGATATTTTTAGGCTTTTTGCTTATAAACTTATTTTCCATTGCTCTCAAAAAACCTTAGAGTCACAATGTAATCTTTCTTCACCAACAACTGTCAAATGGAGTCATGTCTTTAGAAATATTTGTAAAATTGAATACTTCAATAATTTTGAAAAAAATTGGGGGTGACGAAGTAGTGGAGATTGATGAGACACGTATTGGTCCAGGGGAGAAAGCCAGAAGATCAGAATTGGGTTACTGGGTAGTGAGGGGTATCGAGAGGAACAGAAAGAGAATGTTCGTTGTCATCGTTAAAAGAAGGACCAAACAAATCCTTCACAACATCATTAAAGACCACGTACTGCCAAATACAACAATCCACACAGATTGTTGGGCAGCGTATAATGGTCTTGAAGAAGAGGGTTTCCAACATCTTTCTGTTAATCATAAATACCAATTTGTAAACCCAACTAATGGTGCTTGCACAAACACAATCGAAAGCGCCTGGTACTCAATTAAATCCCAATTACCAACTAAAGGTCTTAAAATTCAGTATTTCTATGAACACTTTGCTGAATACTACTTTATCCACCAGAACAAAGATACAAAAATTATCAAGAAATTCCTAAAAGTATTGTCAGGTATTACTCAAGAAGAGTTGAACAATGCTAAGGAACACAAAGGGTATGTTTGGTGATGTTGGTGAATGTGTTGGACAATTATTTTTAATTTTTTGAGAGGTGAATGTGTATGAAAGTGATGATGGTTGAATTAAATGAAAAAGGTCATATGGACTAGGTCTTCCAGTGAATTCTTCCAAATAAACAATTTATTTTGATAAATTAGCAGAAAACAGTATGTGTGTATGGATTCTCCAGTGGTTATATTTCAATTTCACAAATAATAAATAATTTAATTAATTAATTTTTCAAAAAACTGCCTTGGATGGAAGGTGTGGGTGAAGTTGTCTATAATCATAAATTCACTACATTAAATCATACTTCGACCTGGTCAACATTGACTCCGTCTTTGACGTGAGTCAATGGTACCAAAATAAGGTCTTCATGCTCATCAATGTTGGAGCTTGTCGGCTACTTAGTAGCGTCAAGACTCCAGCACATTTTTGGAACTGGTGCCCCACCACGTGCCCGCCGTAGTTCTGCCGTCTTGTGCTGAGTGTGGGGAGCGCGGTAAATTCATGAATGAGAAATTTTGAACCCTTACAGGTCTTTCTCACATGTGTCCATACAAACACATGTGACAACGACCCAGTAAGTCGCCTAAATACCTTTGGACACTTAATGTCAACTCAATTTGCATCATATACACATCATAAGACCATAAAAACATCAAAAAACATGAACATGACAATTATAACTCAAAATTTGCCAATGTCACACATGCTTTACTGAAGCCAAAAACATACCTCTGTTAGTTTCCGGGATAATTTTTAAAAAATATTGAAAAAGAGATTTTTCGGTAAATGGGCAGTATAGCTCTGCCAACTGAAAATTAGTGTTTTGAACGTTTTCTTTGAAATTTTTTTCATCCGTCATGTTCAATGCGCCTATTCTAGGCTCGCATTGAGGCTAATTCCTGAAAATTATGATTATAAAAATTTTTTTACAAAATAAGTGGAGTTGTGAATTTTGAGTCAAAAAACTTGAATTTTATTCATTGTGTTCAACAACTCACTGAATATAACATTCTTGCTTAATCAAATTTTATTTTAGAGTAACAGAGAAAAATATTAAATTTAAAAGAGAGTAGAGTTCATTGTTTTGATTGAGTGTGGGAGAAGGGGTAGGATTAGAGGTGAGGTAGTCGTGAAATAATCGATTTCTTCCTGACAAAGACAGTTGGTGTGAAAACACAATGATAAACAGAGACCAATGGTCTTGAGAAAACGGCGAATTTGGTAATTCAACCAAATGAGCCTTTTCTAAACCAGTATGATTTTGGTTCTCTACAGTGAAACATCAAAACTGTGTGTTTTGTAATAGAAGTTAGTTGCCACCACTGCGAATGGTGTTTTTTTTGGAAAATCCAAATTTCAGATGAGTATTTCGAAGTTTCATTTAATCCGTATTAAATTTATTGAGGTTTTTTTTTCGCTTTTTTTCGTTACAATTTCTATGAAGTAATTTTTGATTGATATTGTTCCACGCGATGTGTACAAGTTATTGACTAGAGGAAAAAGTACGCATTTTAATGCTCTATGTACTTGTTTTCTTAATAAGTTAAAAAATTAAAATTTTTAATGCTCAATGAAGGTGAGCGGTGTTTGAGTCAATAAATTTCTTCATCAAAATCCCGAGTGTCGCATAGGATAGGTCGTGATAGGTTTTTTTGAGGCCTATGCACCATTACGTCCCCGTCGTGGCCTTGGGTTACGCAAAACGTGGTGATAATCTCAATTTTATTCATTCGTTTTTTTTTTTTTTTGGTTCAATTGGTTAGGGACTTCCAACAAAAGTTCGATGTTTTTTGGCAAAAATTTAATTAGGATTTCGTCTGCCTGCCTCGAAGTCTTGCTACCGACCTCCGCTACATCATAACACATCGAGTCAGTTCAAAAAAATTGGAAAAATTATTAAATTTTTAATATTTTTGGCAGAGTAAAACTCACCATTTACCGAAAAATCGGTAAATGGTGAGTTTTACTCTGCCAAAAATATTAAAAATTTAATAATTTTTCCAATTTTTTTGAACTGACTCGATGTGTTATGATGTAGCGGAGGTCGGTAGCAAGACTTCGAGGCAGGCAGACGAAATCCTAATTAAATTTTTGCCAAAAAACATCGAACTTTTGTTGGAAGTCCCTAACCAATTGAACCAAAAAAAAACGAATGAATAAAATTGAGATTATCACCACGTTTTGCGTAACCCAAGGCCACGACGGGGACGTAGCGGTGCATAGGCCTCAAAAAAACCTATCACGACCTATCCTATGCGACACTCGGGATTTTGATGAAGAAATTTATTGACTCAAACACCGCTCACCTTCATTGAGCATTAAAAATTTTAATTTTTTAACTTATTAAGAAAACAAGTACATAGAGCATTACAATGCGTACTTTTTCCTCTAGTCAATAACTTGTACACATCGCGTGGAACAATATCAATCAAAAATTACTTCATAGAAATTGTAACGAAAAAAAGCGAAAAAAAAAAAACCTAAATAAATTTAATACGGATTAAATGAAACTTCGAAATACTCATCTGAAATTTGGATTTTCCAAAAAAAAAAAACCATTCGCAGTGGTGGCAACTAACTTTTATTACAAAACACACAGTTTTGATGTTTCACTGCAGAGAACCAAAATCATACTGGTTTAGAAAAGGCTCATTTGGTTGAATTACCAAATTCGCCGTTTTCTTAAGACCATTGGTCTCTGTTTATCATTGTGTTTTCACACCAACTGTCTTTGTCAGGAAGAAATCGATTATTTCACGATTACCTCACCTCTAATCCTACCCCTTCTCCCACACTCAATCAAAACAATGAACTCTACTCTCTTTTAAATTTAATATTTTTCTCTATTACTCTAAAATAAAATTTGATTGAGCAAGAATGTTATATTCATTGAGTTGTTGAACACAATGAATAAAATTCAAGTTTTTTGACTCAAAATTCACAATTCCACTCATTTTGTAAAAAATTTTTTATAATCATAATTTTCAGGAATTAGCCTCAATGCAAGCCTAGAATAGGCGTATTGAACATGACGGATGAAAAAAATTTCAACGAAACGTTCAAACGTTCAAAACACTAATTTTCAGTTGGCAGAGCTATACTGCCCATTTACCGATTTTTCTCTGCTTTACCTCTCCAAAGAGTACAGACACTCTTTGACCTCTCGATTATTAAATTTGTAGTTTTCTGACAATATTTCAAAATCTAAGCGAGATAGAGTGATCTTACCTGAATTCTTTTTCGTCGACAATTTCTAGAATTACAAAAAAAGATGAGGACAAAATTGCTCTATTCCACTTAGTTTCCGAGTTATTCTAAAACAAGTGGGAACTTGCTTTAATTATAGTTATCATTATAGTTTTATCTGCTAAATCATTAACAAATCAGTTCCGAATGGTTCCCCTTTCCATTAGTGAACACTGAATTTTGAATATTCCCCTAATAATGATCTGAATGAAATCGACTGAGAATTTGTTTTGAACTTTAAGATAATTCTGAAAATTGAAATTTCAAAAAATTACCTATACTTTGAAAACAAGCTGCAGATGAAGCTTCTTCATGCAATATTAATAGAATTGAAATATCTCAAGAACTGATGACGAGAAAAATCTGAAAGTATTCGTGCAGTTAGATGACATAAAGTCTCATATTATTCTTCAATCTGGATGAAATCGATTAGAAACTTATTCTAAGTTTAAAAAAGAATGAAAAAATTGAAATTTCAAAAAAAACGCTCATATTTGAGAAAATGTTGCTCTAATTTTGTCCAGTAACAATCCCAGGCAGTAGATTGAGAAAACCAATATATGAGCTGAATTTGAAGTTTCTATCTTGATTGTTCTGATTGTCATAGAAGCAACAACATTATCATGAGAAACTATGAAAATCGACATAACTTAAAAACTAAGCTTGTGAAAAAGCTGGAAAAATTCACGCGGTTACAGAATATGCTATCAAATGTTATAAATTCATCTGGACGAAATCGGTCGAGAAATTTTCAAGAAATTGATTTTTTTGAAAAAATCCAAAATTCATCATTTCTCAAAAAATACTGAATGAGTTCCAAGCGACAAGGTCTCAAAGGAAAGCATTTATCAAGACAAATATACTGTGAGAACATCATATTTTCAGGTTGAAATTTTACCTTTTCACAGTAAAAAAAAAATCCACACAGACATATATACCTGCACACAGACATTTTGTTCAAATATCATTTTCAGACTCTCTACATCATTTCAAGTGATTTGCAACAAAAAAATCCAAATCGGAAATTCTCACGTTTGTTGAGCTTCCATCCGCAAGCAACAAAAAAAATAACTAAAATTTGAAATCGAATTCTTTTTTTTTCAAAAATTTTTAAAAGTTGAGAATTCGCATCCGTGCGATTGACGATTTTCTTCGGGTGATGAGCGTGGCATCGCACGTTTTGAGTAAAGTGCAACGTTGCCAATAACCATTAACGACTCGAAGTGCCAGCCATTTTCATACACACAAATCGAGTGACGTGGCAACACGGTGGAAAGAATTTCCACTACGATTCCAGTCGCGTAATGAGCAGCGCGCCACATTCCGGAATCGGATCGACAAGAAATTATTCTTCCATACCAAAAGAATCTATTCCACAGAAAAAAGGTCTTTTTCGATTCGCAACATTATTCAAAAAGGATCCCAAAAGTTTCAACTTGATATTTTTAGTCTATTATTTGATATTTACGTTTTCATACAGAGTGCGGCGTCACGCTCATAGCGCGGGTTCTCAAGGATTAAGATTCTCAAGATCTCAAGACATTTAGCATTTGAGAAAAAATATCACGAGATTCCATAAGTCCTGCGTCCGAATATCTAGGTTTTTTACGATATTGTAAGAATGACGATATCCAAAATGACGCAAAAGGAATGAAATATGGACCGACAAATTATTAAAAATGAAAAAAATGCGCCATGTGCACGTTTAAAACGTGTTGTTTGGCAGGCCAAAAACTGAATCAGGGTTGGCTGTGCAAATAATAGATGAATGGGCAGAAAAATGAGGTGGCAAATCAAAGATTCAAAAAAAATCACGCAAAAGAATGGGAATAAAATCCAATGATAGGGAAAAATATAAAGGAGGCAAGGAGAAATTTTCAATCAACTTATCTATCTATAATTGCAGCAGTAAAGACGGAAAAATAGGTCTTTCTACGTAAGAAAATAGCTTTGTCTTTCCACTATTGGTAAAAATGCACATGGCGCGCCCGGTTTTCTTCAAATAGATCAAATCATTCTGTAACGTAATGAAGATGATGATGATTACACATCATTTTCAATAAACATGTATGAGAAAAGCATTTGTTCCATAGTATCACACACTCATTAATATGAAATAGAAAAATTAGTTGAAAAGTTAGAAAGGGATGAATATAACCTCAACCAGCTGTTCTTTAAATTGGTATTTGATTCATGGAAAGTTCATAGATTCATGAGAATCTTGAAATTATAAACATTTCCTCATCTGGAAATCGAGATGATGATTTGGTGACTGACCTAGCCTTTATTAAGATAAGTCGTTCTATGATTATACAGAATTCTATTTGAAAAAAACCGGGCGCGCCATTTGCATTTTTACCAATAGTGGAAAGACAAAGCTATTTTCTTACGTAGAAAGACCTATTTTTCCGTCTTTACTGCTGCTTTATAGATAGATAAGTTGAATTGAAAATTTCTCCTTGCCTCCTTTATGTTTTTCCCTATCATTGGATTTAATTCCCATTCTTTCGCGTAATTTTTTTTGAATCTTTGATTTGCCACCTCATTTTTCTGCCCATTCATCTATTATTTGCACAGCCAACCCTGATTCAGTTTTTGGCCTGCCAAACAACACGTTTTCAACGTGCACATGGCGCATTTTTTTTATTTTTAATAATTTGTCAGTCCATCAATCATATTTTTTCATACAAACGCCCCTTCAAGTTAACACAATTCAAGTTTCATGAATAATTCTAAAAGTAAAATGATAATTATGTCGTTATTCAATTACTTAATCATTATTTTACAATCTGTGGAAACTGTATGAATCAAAAACAACTATGAATCAAGTCATTGTTACTTCTTATGTACGGCAGAAGCTATTACACTATCCACAATACTTGAATACGAGCTTTCTATAATTTATTTTTTTCTCATCCAAAACTCCCTCTCTCTCATTATTTGATAATTCACATAATTAACTTCCCGATAAGGGAAGTTTATGTAATGGCCCCGAAAATGGAAAATCGATTTTTCGATCGATTTCCATGTTTTGAGACCTCCTGAACATTTTTTGATCGATTTCGCGATCATGTCTGTATGTGTGTGTGTGTGTGTGTGTGTGTGCGTGTGTATGTCCGTAAACAGATGTTTCGTTCACGTTTTCTCATAAATTAATAATGTGATCGAAGTGATCGATGTCGTAATCGTAGCCTCTTGACATAAGCTTGCGGCCATTAGATTTTGATCGAAATCGATCCGGTAATTTCTTAGTTTTTGAAGAAAAACATCAGTAGTTAAGTAAGGCCGGTTCTGGATCAACGATCCGCCATCTTGGATTCAGAAGTTTTGTGGTGGGTGGAAAGTGGGTGGTAGGGGTACCTGGTCGTTTTAGACCCCGCTAATTACAGGTGAGTCGGTGGTGGGTGGTAGTGGGTGGCAGGGGGTGGTAGGGGTACCTGGCCCTTTTGGACCCAGTTAACATGAGTTTGTGGGTTGTGGTCATTAACCATTTTTTCAATATTAATCAATTATTCGATTTTTTGTGGGTGGTAGGTGAGGGGGGTGGGGTGGGTGGTAGGAGAGGGGGTGGTGTGGGTGGTAGGTGAGGGGGTTGTGGGAGGTGGGGTAATAACAGTAGTTGGTTATTTCTGGAAATTTCAATCACGGGTGGTGTGTGAGGGGGGTGGTTGGTGGTTGACGGTTGAAGGAGGTGTGGAGGGGGAGGATGTAACAGCTGCATTGACCCTCAATGTCAGAAGATAAGCAATAGATGATAAAGTGTGAACATCCGTTTCAAATAAAGATAACACTCATCTCGGTTAAAAGCCTTTTTTTTATTGAACCAGATAATTTTTTCTATACATTAATTATTGAAGCGAGTACGCTGCACCCGCTCACGATGTTTAGGATCCAAGATAAGATCCAGAAGCATCTGTAATAAATCTATCCGTCGCTTGAATCGTTGACGATCGCACGCCCTAAATGAACTCTTTCGCGCTTCCCTATATGCATAAGACCATACAACCATATGATGAACTTTGACATCTGGGTTAAAGTGAACTTTTTTCGTTTTTCCTCCTTGGACCTCCATTTTCTTATCCGATCGTGGGAGTCAATGACCTCCCACTGCGTTTTTTTAACGGTGGGAAACGTTTTTTATACTGTCTCCCACTGAGATTAGGCATAATGGTGGGGGTGAACCACTATATATTCGGGGACAAATCCTCAGGAGCTCACAGTTCCATCCAGAGCATGAAGAAACAGATTCACTACAAAATTTTGAAGAAACGTATTGAAGTACTTTTGAAAGATATACAAGAAGTGAAAAAGATAATTGAATCGAGAAGTGAATTGTATCGCCTTTGTGTTCAAGTTGAAAGAATAGTTCTCTAATACCATGGATCCCGATGAAATCAACACAATCTGCCAGCCAAAAGGACTGCTACCACTAGTGAAGTTATCTGATTTGATTCATAACGAGTTTTATATTGTTGTTGACCTATACAAAGCAAAGACACGCTTTGGTATCAGCGAAATGGTCAACATCAGCAATACTCATTCAATGTTTCTACCGAAGAAACTAACCGACTTCTTCCAAAGGAGTCCCAATGAGTTCATTCGTCTACAAAGAGAGGCAAAGTTGAAGAATCTACAAATACAGTGTGTGGGAGCAGGCCCTTTCAACTTCATAAAATTCGGCTACATCAGTGGAGCTCCAATGGCTGAATACGACGATCCGTTGGATGAGTTTCTGAAGATATCTGCAGAAGCCGCAGATCCAATGAAGCCAGCAGCAACATCGAAATAACTTTCTCATACTCTTTCTTTTATAATTATAATAATTTTCATCATCATAATCATAATAATAATTATAATTTTTTTCATCATCATCGTCATCATAACTATTATAATCTTTTGTAACCTTGTAATCATATACTCATGGCAATTTTATATAGGTATATAAATAAAGTAAAATAAGATCTTTTCATGTATTCATTAGTTTTTATTTAATAAATTTTGGTTTACATAAATACTTTGATTTTTCATTCAAATTCCACACATCTCACAATCCTTAATCATAGAAGTAATGCCATTGCAAACATCCCCAGTATAGTTTCCACAACTATGATGTTTGATGCAACGCTTACATCTGGCAATATTTTTATTGGATTTCATCTCATCGGTCAACTTTTTCCATGCTGTATCCACATCGCGAGAGGCAAAATTCACTATAAATGAAACCGACAGACAGGCGATATCTTCTTTATTCATCAGATCCAAGTCTTGCAGATCATTATATATGTAGAGCGATCGCTCAATCGATGGTTCCAATTTATCCTCTAAATATTGTTTTATCATTGAAACATTCCTCGCTGCACACATCATTTTACGCATATTTGAATGGAAAGTACAATTTTCATTTTTTTGACCAATCAATTTTCTAAGAGATGGACAGTTTTCAAACAATTCATCGATATTAATTATAGCTGGACGTGTTCCGACATGAATAAACTCTCTTAACCATTTTTTCTTTTCCCGACCTTTCACATATATTCTATTCACTCCATCCAATTTTTCAACAATAAATAATCCAAGCTGATCATATGATATAGAACCATAAGTCCATGGAATCCCATGAAAATCACGTTCAAGCCAGCCATTCACACAACGATATTTCACCGATCCGCAATCAAATTCGCGTGGAGGTTTGAAAAAATAAGTTGATGGATTTTTCTTCTCATTGTTCACATCCAAGAAATATATTGAAATTTCCTTAACTATGAATTCATTGAAGAACCCTCGGAACCCTTGCACTTCCCACACGGCATCCATGGTGACTGATCATAATTTCAAATACCACATCAGCTTTATATTTCTGAGACATGGGTTAAATCTATCTCTCTATTTTCTTAACCATACCATTCAATGGATGATATTCCACAATATGATCATGGAGAATCAAGCAATATGCAGACGTATTGGCAGGGAAATTCTCATGAGCGGTAATTTCAATGCTAACATCAACCGATCTGAATTTCAAGGTATCATTCTGTTTCGAGCAATCAATTATAATCAATGGTGCATATGTCTTGAAAAGTTTTTTTGACAGTAGTGGGTTTGGATCAGAACCATAGTATGATGCTTGAAAATTAGCATACATATCATACAATAGTGAATATTTATTACTCGTAAAATCAATATCCAAATCTATATAAGGATAGCATTGAGAATTCAGGAACAATTCCACATTACTAATCTTGCATTGATCGAAATGACTGAAATTCTTTGTTACTTGATTTTTCTTATCCGTTTGAAGACCGATAATGACATATCGCGGTTTTTCCAGTTGATTCGATGTCTTCACTGGCCATAAATGTTTCGTTGTTTGAGGTAACATTGGAAATTCATAAAGTTCCCATGATCTAAAACTCATTCGTATAGCAGGATCTTTCCGAATCAAATTAAAAAATTCAACTTTATAATTGTCTGACAATGTCACATATGGCATTAGCCACTCAACTTTACTCAGAGTAATTTTCACATCTTCAGCTTCCCCTGTTTGTATTACGGAGTTGATTACACTCCTAGATCTCCTTAATATCAACTCATGTTTGGTATTTACCACAATTTTTCGATAATCCTCAGCAAAACCCAATAAAATTTTCAAAGGTATAGTGATATCAAATTTCCCAGCGGTATCGGTTATATCATGTTGTTCTTGTACCTCTATCCACCCAGCATTGTGCATGATATGCTCTTCATTGGGGTTCAATGATATATAATTCTTTATCAACGTGGTGATACCAACATTTTTAATTTTATCAATTTCAATTCCGTTCATTTCATAACGAATCTCCTCAAATAAGTGATAAATCGCATTATTAACTAAATTCGTTCTAGCTGTCACGGCATCAGTTGCAGATAGTGATAATTTTCCTGTTATATGCAAGTAGCTTTTATTTGGAAGAACGCATAAATCTTGATTTTGAATCGATATGCGTATATCATCATTATTGTCGATTGTTGATATATAGGGATGATGGGCATGCAGCTCATAATGAGCAATAGATTCATCAAACTCTACTGCTTTTTGGATGTTCAACAAATCAGCCATTTTTAATTTGTCTCAAGGTAAAACCCAAACTCTTCAAAAATGCCACGTTCTGAGGTGTTAACTTATTCAGAGGTGAACGTTTACTACTGGGTTTTACGTATGGTTCATATGTATTATAGGATCTTCCGACTTTTCCGCCACCGTTGTTCTTGAAGACAATTCCCATTGGTTCTATTGCAGTGATTTAACGTGTACACGTATTGTTATTGTCTCACCCCGAAAATCAACCAAATTATCGTCTTGATCTATAATTCGAAGCTGTAAATGATCAATACAGTCAACTTCTATTGGTAAATAAATTATATTTGACGGCACTTCAACAATCTTATATCCAGGGGGCACCACTGGGAAAAATTCATGAATTGTATTCACTCGTTTACCGTTATGAAATGCACCTGTGGTGATATTACATTCAACTCGTATGGCGTTCACTTCAAGAATGGTGACAGGGAGTTCAGACTCGTGGTTTTTATAAGCATCCAAAACTTGTGGAGTGAATCTTAATAATCGTCCAATAGAATCTGTAGGTCGAAAGTCAACGTTCACACTACACTTCAGTTCACAGCATAGAGTATTAGAATTTCCAACCAGTTCGATTGATATATCTTTCTCGTTCAACTTGTTTTGGAGATATGAGTTATCATCTTCAATCTCATAACTCCCTGTTGGGATTCTGATAATTTCATTACCAAAATAAAATTTGTCTTTACCAGCATGAATATTGGGCACCGAATTGAATGTCAGAAATTCCACCAAACCAAGAACGTAATTTTTATTTGGTGATAATTCAATTGGTGGAAAATACTGTACATCAAACACAGATGAAACACCCGAAACTGTTAATGTGAATGAATCCATCATCGTGGTTGGGGGTGAAGTGAGATACACATCTTAATTTCATATCTTTTTATTATAGCTCACCATTTAGAAATCTCAAACATAAATGGCCGCAGTTATATGTATTCCATTTTTGAAAACGTTTATAATTATATTTGATGCTACCAACATCACCGAAATAGCTCATTAAATCTAGAGGTGGTTGGAGATTACCAAAACTATCAAAGTACAAGACTCCTGAATTATCTTTCTTATAAGCAACCCAATGAGTACCGGGGCCATCTTTATCATCTAAATTTACAATAGCTGATTCTTTCTGCTTGCAACCTGATTTGGGTAAATTATTCCGCATGAATACACCTCTGAAGAATGGTATTTTCAATACTTGAGCATACTTTCTTATGTCGTCATCAGTCAAGGGTCTATGTGGTAGCATCAATTCACGTTTTTTGAAGGTCTCATATATAAACCCATACCTTTCTTGTATGGTTTCATATACAAGCCTTTACCAATAGCAATACTCTCCATAGTTTTATTATGACGTAAAGCTTCTGCCAATTGTTCTTTAGCACTTTTTGCATCATTAGCAGCTTTAGCGATACCCGCAACACCACCAGTCAATGCACCAGCAGCACTTAGGCCAGCAAAAATTGGTACTAGGAACGGTAAGAATCCTCCGATTTTCGCCCGAACTGGAATCACGCGAGAAGGCTCTACTCCAGATACTCTTTTAGGAGACTTAACTACTCGCCGAGCAGCATTGAGAGCAGTTTTAATGGCAACATCAGACCCTCCATCTAATTTCATGCCAGCTTTTGCAGCCTGAATAACTTTTCTCATTGAAATAATCTTTTTCTTCTTCTTCTTTGTAACTTTTCTCTTTTTCCTCTGCATTTTGACCCCCATTCCAAATTTAGTTTTGGCTTTCATGGCGTTTGTAACAAATAAAGCAGCTGCTTTTTCTCCAAGAGAAGCGTCTGGGGCTATGACACGGTGGAAAGCTCTCCTTTCAAGTACTCTATCAGCTCCGGGACGGGCACTTATATCCTCACGATTTTTCGAATAGGCTATATCGTGTTCCTTGCAGGCAGAGTCGAGAGGATTAATTCCAGGATCTCCTCGTGCTAGTCTTTCAGGTAGCTTCGTGCCAGATCCACAATACTGATAACCCGGAAGATGAAGTTCAAATGGTAGAGTGTTGATTATCTTATTCAAGAGACCCTTGCCAGCCACTTTAGTTGTGTTAAACTGCATATCCCACGATGAACTGAATGATGATTCTATAAAGAGGAGGCTTTTATACTCGGCTGATCAGTCTTTTTCAGGATGGAGTCGAAATCACATGCTTCAAAGCTACCGATTATGAATTTCGATTCATTAACAATGACAGCTCAAAAGAAAGTTAAACGTCATGGTTCTTTATTACCAAATACTATACGCGGGGTAATTTGCGGTCCTTCAAATTGTGGAAAAACTAATGCTCTTTTGAGTCTCATAACTCATCCGAATGGTTTAAGATTTTCCAACATATACGTTTATTCAAAATCTCTAAATCAGCCGAAATATCAACTATTGGATAATCTATTGAAACCATTAAATGATATCAATTATTTCTCTTTCTCTGAGAATGATGAAGTTGTGAGTGTTGATAGTGCAAAAGAAAATTCTCTATTTATATTTGATGACGTAGCATGTGAAAAACAGAATAACATCAAAGCTTATTTCTGTATGGGTCGACATAAGAGTGTTGATTGTTTTTATCTAACTCAATCATATGCTCGTATTCCGAAACATTTAGTACGTGATAATATGAATTTTTTAGTGCTATTCAAGCAAGACGATTTGAATTTAAAGCATATTTATAATGATCATATAAATACAGACATGACATTTGAAAAATTTAAAGAATTATGTTCAGTGTGCTGGCAGGATAATTATAGTTTCCTTGTCATAGATAAGGATAGTGATATCAATGGTGGAAGATATAGGAAAAACTTTGACTGTTTTATACAAGTTACTAAATAGTATCCTCAACAGTCATCCGTCGGCTGTTGAGAATCAAACATGCCTCTCACATCAAAAGATTTGTGTAAACAAAAAGAAGTGTTAAAACAGATTTCTATGGCACGTAAAGCCATTCAACAAAAGCATAAACTATTGAAAGAAAATGAATATTCAATGGAACAAACATTAAATGACGTATTCAAACCAGTTGTGACACCTCTAATGAAATTAACTAACCTGCATCAAAATGAATATGATGTTGAAGAAACAAGTAAAAGTGTAAGAGATGTTGAACCATCTCTTGCGCTAACAGATGCATTTGAATCTGCAATTCAGCCTTTTCCGGGTGATGAGATGAATCAGACTGTCACTAATGGAAGTAGGGGAGAAAGCTCTAAAGCAGGAGAAAGAACGTTTGAATTGACTGCAAACTCTTTGGCGACGTCCACACCTACACGAATGAATGATTCGTCCCTAGATAGATACATGGTAGATGCGGAATCCATTTTTTATAAGTATTTAACAAAGATCAATACACGTAGTTGGGATGAAGCATATGGCGTTCGACGATTGACTCGTCATTTCATGATAGGTGACTCTCCAATATTCTTTGAAGAAGACGAGATTACAGTGAAAAATTTGAAAAATAAAGCGACCCTCGGATTACTAGAACTTTTAATCAAGAAAAATCCCAATGGAACGTTGATTACAGAAAATGATAAAAAGGCATATGAAGACATCATTGTTTCAACGAATGGACATAGAAAAAATTGGAGGGCAAACGGGGCCATTCGAGATACAAAATCTCATAAATTCACAGAATATATAACACATTTCGCACGAAAACGTCATATCTCTGGAAAAGGTCTACCAATAGATTATATGACAGCAAGAAAAAATTATCTGGTTGATTATGTTCATTGGGATGATCCGAACGAATTGGTTGATCGCCTTCGCTTGCTTGTTGCATCACAAAAAGCAGGCAATCACAGTCATTCGAATGAGATTATATCAATAGTAGAAGAACTCCGTGAAGCTTAAATAATCTATTAATACATAGTACTTCAAGGAAAACTTGTTAGTTCAACAATGAGCGTCAATGTGTTTGGACGTCATTTGACAATTAAGACTAGTGGGCAATTGAAACGAGGCCAGCCTGGAATTGGTTTCAAGCTAACTGCTGACGGTGATTTTGATATCTCAAGCAAACGTTTGAGTAATGTTGCTAGGCCAATACATCAGAATGATGCTGTTAATCTTGAGGAAATCAATGAAGTACGTTTAGAGATTGGATTTATCCAGATGGAACTAATGAAAGAAATCGATAGAATTCGGAAGGATTTGGAGCTTTTAAAACAGGATATCCATACACAAGAAACCGACGCATAATGTCGAATGAAAAGTTGAGTCTAGCAATAGAATTACATAAGCCTGCTAGAAAGAATTATCCTCGTCGTCATTTTGACATACGAGATATTGATGAAACATGGCAAGCTGACTTAGTTGATATGTCAGCTCATGCTAGGATAAATAAGGGTTATCATTTTATATTAACTGTTATCGACAATTTTTCAAAATTTGCATGGGCCCGACCTACGAGGAGGAAAAATGCTGAAGATGTAACAAATGCCATGAACCCTATTTTACAAGAAGGTCGCGTACCAAAAAATCTACAAGTTGATGGTGGTAAAGAATTTTATAATTCACATTTTAGGAAATTGATGGTGAAAAATAATGTAAATATGTATTCTACATATAGTACAATGAAAGCATCTATTTGTGAAAGATTGAATCGAACACTAAAAAGTAAAATGTGGGTGCAGTTTAGTTTCCGAGGCAATTACAAGTGGTTTGACATTTTGCCTAATCTTGTAGAAAAATATAACGATACAAAACATAGAACTATTCAGATGAAACCTCGAGACGTGTCGGCCCAAAATGCACATGAATTAAAAGCCCGATATAGAAATTTAACGGTGACTACTGAACTTCCAAAGTTCAATGTTGGTGATAAAGTCCGGATTAGCAAAGAAAAACATATTTTTGAGGAAGGATATATACCCAATTGGACAACTGAGATTTTTACCATTCATAAAATAAATGATTTCAATCCTTTTACTTATATATTGAAAGATAATAGAAATCATATTTTGAAGGGTGGTTTCTATGAAGAAGAGCTTTTGAAAACTAAAATTCATGATATCTTCTTGATTGAAAAAATTTTGAGTCGATCTGGAAATAGAATGTACGTCAAGTAGTTGGGTTTTGATGATACGCATAACAGCTGGATCAAGGCAGGGGATATAGTGAAAAAGTAGTAGAGGGGAGATATCATATAAGAAGCGGGTCATGCTGAGAGGGTCTCCAGCTTGATTTCTGAATTCAAATAATCAGCATGTGTTTCAAGTGCTTAGTGTTGCTCGTTGGAATTGGTCTTGTGGGGTGTCAAGATCCAAAATATATCAATACCCAATTCAATAATAGCAGTGGCTTATATTATGAGTCGAAAGGCTCTGTATATTTGACCAAATCATCATGGAGACTGGTTACATTTCTGACTCAGCGAGATATCGAGATACAACAACCTTCAAACGTTGCAGGCACGTTGAATGATATGAATTCTACCTGTCTCAATCATACGAATGCTCTATCTTGTTTGAAGATCTTCGAACATACTTCCAAATTAATTGAAAAAGAAGAAAAAATCCAAGAATATTTTGATTACTTGCATTCACGTCTGATCAGCAAAAATGGTGAAGAAGATATATATCGGAAGTTGTTCGGTTCAATTGATATGATAACTGCACACAACTATAATCAAATGATCAAACAAAGGATTGAATTGGATGTTCAAGGAGGAAGTGTAATTCAAGTGCAACGTCATAAGATCCATGGAGAGCTTGATCAATTTAGAAATACGACCAAAAGTTCATATGAGGCATATATATCACAACCCGGCGACGTAGACTCAATAACAATACTTCAACAGACACTGAAAAATTTAGGAGCAGAGCTAGATAATTATATAGCTTCTTTGGAGACGATAGTGACAGCTATATGTTTCAAGATGGAATCTGTACCAAAGGAACTATTCGATGGCTATGTCGGTAAAGCAGGAGGTAAAATCATATCATTCATGGAAAAACATAGATACAGATTTCCGGATTTGAAAGGAAATCCCTTGACAGCTTTTCAAGTAGACATTGGTTATTTTGATGGTGTATTGATGATTGTTGCTGAAACTCCCCTATTGGACATTCAAAAATATGACTTGTTCAAAATGTATCCTCATCCAGCAGATCAAGAGCTCAGAGATAGAAAAAAAGTCTTCGCATGGATTCAACCGCGCAGTAATTATATTTTACTATCGCGAGAATACTACACACTGATAAATTCCCAGGATATCAGTGAATGTCAACATTGGGATGACTACCACATTTGTAAAGCTGATTATCAACTCTCTGATCTCACCAATGAACCAATCTGTGAAGCTGCTATGATTATGAAGAAAAAGAAAAGAAGAATCTACCATGATTGTCATATTCTGGTTTCATCTGAGAGAGCGTTACAGTGGATACAGCTTGATGATGGCAGCTGGTTGTATAGTGTAATGAAAAATGAAGAAGAGACAGTTTCTATAACATGCGATGATGACTGGAAGACCACGATTCAAATAACAAGAACTGGGAATCTGCAAATTAAATTCGGATGTGATGCTGAAACGTCCGACATGATGATTAGAGGCAGCCAAAATATTTTAAAATCAGGAATCCTTCAAGTTCATCCTCTGAAATTGAATATAAGCAGTCTAGCAGCTGATGTGAATGATTTAGAATATCCAAAGTATCCTGCATTTTTGCGAGATTTGAGAATAATTTCATACAGAAAATTTGAGAACAAGCACGATCAGGAGCGACAAGATGTGTTGATTGCTCTATCATTTTTAGGATCAGGCACTTTAGGTTTATTATACTTCATAACTCTATGTATACAAAGATCAAGACACATCGTCATTTTCAAGGAATCAATGGTATAATAAATTGTATACTGAAATGAATAAAAAACAACTCATGTTTATTTCAAATATTTTTTTTATTTCTTACATATTTATTCTCACACCCTTAAATCCATATGGTAACGTATCTGTTTTATTAGGAGATAGTATTCTCTTATCGTCATAACCATTTAATCCTAGTTTTTCTTGTCTGAAAGTATATAAATCATGCTTAACAGATCTAATAAAAGTTTGTGTAACCCAAACTTTTAGAGTAGGATCTTTCATACACTTGACATAATTTTTGAATTTAATTTTATTTACAGCTGATTTTTTCACTCCTTTTATACGAGATTTATGTTTCATTTCACCTAATATTCTCAGAGCATACATTTTTGGTCTCAGACCTACGAATTCTGTCATGATTTTGCCGTTATTTTCATCCTTCATTAATACAATAACTTTTTTATTCACGCGAAGCATCTTATATGGATTATCAGCAGGATAATCCGAAGTATCAAACATATGTATTGATTCCTGCATACTCTCATAAATATCCTCAACTTTAAAATGATGAATTAAACTATCTGTATCGGTATATAACAATTTGGCTTTATCTTGAAAGTTTTTGCGAGCATAATTATAATGGAAATCATAAATGTATGTTTTCGAAATATCAAGGATACTGAATCCTACGTAAATTGGTTTATTGAATTTTATGCTGGTTCGATTAGTTTGGATGAGTACAATATCATCACCAATTATGACGCTACTATGGAAATTAGGTTTCGAAATTAAACTTTCAGCCCCCCAACGACCATCCCATTCGGTTTTTAATTTAACATCTAAATGCTTCCGGACGTTTTCCATGGTTTTACCAAGTACCGCATTATTCATAAGCTTATAGAAATTTTTTTCGAATTCATTTTTTGCGTTTTGTCGCAACCCGGTATTTTTATCAATATATTCTTTCAGCCATGGACTCTGTTCGAATTGCAAAACTCTATGAATCTTCTTCAATTTTATCCCTAAACTCAAATATTGTTTCAACGTTTTATAGTGGATTACATACTTTTCTTCATCATTGAGAGTTGTCAAAAGCTTTGGTAATTTAGCTTTGCCGTTTGGTGGGATGATGTGCTCTGGACAGAGTGGTAAATCCTTATGCTCCCAGTGTAAATCTTCTGGATATTCCAAATCAACTTCCAGAATATATCCTGTTCGCGAATTATCTTTGATGCCACTGATGTTGAATTTCTCGACCTCTTTAACCCAAGTGAATCCTCCATACGGCAAAGGGTGGCTCATCGCAGCACCATACAAATTGTTCACATCAAAATACATGAGATATGATGTTTCCTTATCTTTTTTGAATTTTTCTTCTCCCATGTATTTGTTGTTGGCCCTTCCATATCTGTTGGAGCATTGAGATAAACCTCCTCGTATGCCTTTCTCAACAAATAGCAGTTGTTCAATATCCATTAACAATTCCAATTCGATCTTGGTCATCTTGAGCATCGCATCAAAAGCTAATCCTGGAGCAGTGTAATAATGCAATGGATCAAGCCCATATGATGTGAAACAGCTCAGACGGAAATTTTCAAAAATATCAGCCAAAAGCAGCACATCAGTCTTCAAGTAAAGATCGGAGTATCCACCAAGGGAATGAATCCCAAATTTCTGCCACACATTACAGGCATGTTTATATTCCTTTTTTGAAATTCCCTCGTTGGATAATGTTGAAAAGAAATCTTTTTTCTTAGGTAAAGTTGTTTCCTCCAATTTCTTCCATTCACTCACATATTCATACGGATAAATACCTTTTCGAAGCACAAGCTCAAATAAATCTGGATTCGTATAATGGCTCGCTGTAATTGTCATTTTACTGGGCTCCAAGTATGATGCCAATTTCTCAATGCTGCTTGCCATGTATCGAAATGAGTCAATAAAGCGAAAATGCACTTTTGTACCAGCCACCGACTTGGTGAATGATATCCATCGCTCCTTATTTACAGGCAGTATTGTCATATTTCCTTTGAACTGCTTGGCTAGAGATTTAACATAGAAATGTGCATCATACGCCGACAGGTTATGGAACACAACAGGAATTACGCAGGACTCCTGGTAATTCAAATTACAAGAGCTGTGTGCTGCTCCTCGATACGTGCCTCTGAAATGACAATGATCTCGATGTTTTACGGCCTCGAGGGTGAAAAGACCATTGCAAATGTGACAGTTTGTTGCCTCTTGGAACTTTTTCTGCTCTGTTGGAGTCAGCTTCATTGGCTCGTTCCGGCGTAATTCAGAGTCAACATTTTGTGCCAACATGAACAATTCATTAACGAACCACTCTATACAGTTTTTACCGCGATTCATATGATAATTGGATTCAGTGTCATCATAATTACATTTCACATAATATCCAACACTAAACGGCACATGCTTTTGATATGCAACTGTTTTACTTTCATTGTCATAACTTTGTTTCACTAATAGAGACTCGGTATCGGCATATGTCACAAATGGAACTGATAACTGGTGTTTATAGTTTTTGAATTTCACAATTTTATCTTTTTCTGATGGGAGAACTGGTTGACAGTTGCTCATTGCGATGCAGTCTGCTCGATGATTTTTATAAGATTTTATAATTTGAAAATGACACAAACATCTGTCACAAATATATTTGGAATGATGATTTCGTGAAATTTGTGAACTGAGCAATCGCGATAGAGAAGATATATAAGTATAATGGAACTTTCCCGTGCGTGAATCATCAATTAAAAGGAGATGTATTATCTCATTTTCCTTCTCAGAAGCATTTCTGCTTAAATATAATGGCACTATCCAACTTTTTTCTTTGTTCGTCTCTATGCCATAGACATTGATTGAAAAATTATTCAATTTTTCAAACCGTGGAATGTCTTTCAGCGCCATCGAATATTTAAACATTCCATACTTCTCTATGACTGTCGCGAACGATGGATAAGATTGCCATCTTGTTCTATTGATCTTAAGGTTACACTTGGCAGCCATTATCGACCATAGAAAACAGTGTTCATCGTTAGTCTCTATATTAATAACAGCTTTTTTCTTTTTTATCCATTCTGGAACGCCGATGGGACTGCACCCCCCACGTAATGGGTTATATTTATTTATGCAAATTTCCATGCTAATGGTTTCACTGTAAGACCATCCTGAACCTGACTCCACAAATTCATCAATTTTCCGTAATAATTTTTCTTTCACGTACAAATTGAACCACTCTGTACAGTCTGTGGTCGGCAAAATTACTTCATTTCTTGTGGAAAAATTTTTCCTTTCTTCCACATGACGATTGTCTTTCCATATACGCATTTTGCACAGTAATGTAGCATTTACTTTGACTGCCTCATGATTTTTTTTCAGAATATTTTTCACTCGCACTTTGAGCATTCGGCATGCATCTTTCAAAAAACTAAGCAACCCTGTATGACATCTATTGATTATCACACCAGTTCGGATACGACTATCGAAAGCACTTTCCAGATCTTCCCATTTAACTCGTTTCGAAAGTATGTTTTGTAGACCGCCACCGATAACTAGCAACGATTCAAATTCATCTTTTAAAACTGCCAATTGTGCCAATAAATAACTATATTGAGATTTTTCACCGCTATTTTTGGAAGCTCTCAATAACAGTTTCGCTTGTTTTTTATACCAACGAATACGGTTCACCCAATGAGTGATATCAGCACCATTTCTCTCTGTCGAAATAAGGTTGAACGCGTTTTGGCTATCAGAGAAACAATTTTCTTGGATAGATTTGAATCCATGATGACAAGAGATTTGTTCGGAGAAAACTGTGGCTAAGAGTCGAAATGATCCTCTATATATACAAAAATGTCGGGTTAGAATCCATGAGAAAAATTTTTATCGCTTTCAGAAAATGAGTCCACCCCCTTGATTAGATTTTTAAAAAGTTCATTTAATTCTTTCTCATGCTCTGCAGCTGATTATAGACACTCGAAAAATCATAAACAATTTTTTTGGGCTTTTCCAACGGTCAAAAATGAAAGTGTTTTCCGTATTTTGGGAATTATCTAAATGTAATAAAAAATTTTTATTACTTTCAGCATCCCCCGCTAAGATTTCTTCATCTTACATTCGGTGATGCAGATAAGAAAGTCGTTAAAAAATGAGGCAGTGCATGCAACGAGTGTGTCAAGTGACTTGACCCTTCGAGAGATGCACTAGTTCAACTAATATCTAGGCAATAAAAATTTTTCTCACCGAAATTCTTATAATTATAGAATTTGTATGCAGAGAAAAATTTTTATTGCTCTCAAAAGATAAGCTCACCCCTGCTTTGGTTTTCCCTTCGTGGCATTATCGCTGCATCTGGTAATACACTTGAGAAGTCATAAAACCGATGAGGGAGTGTGGTGGTACATCCAAGGAGTGTGTCAAGTGGTTTGACACCCCTAAAAGGATGAATCTAGGCAATAAAAATTTTTCCCACAAAAATTTTAGAGTAGTGGGGTTTTTGGTGATTGAGTCTTTTCCAAAACTGGTCAAATGTAGATCAGTTCTAGAAAAGATTAAGAGGAGGATACATCACCAACGACTTTTCTCAACGATACTTGAAGGAAATATCTTTTGAAACGGTAAGTTGAATTTTATTTTATTCTTTTTTCATTAATAATTGATTTATTCTTTTTCTTCAATTAATTTAACGGTGAGTTAAATTATAGTTAATAATAGGAATATATTTTATTACATCTCATTCCTATTTACACGTAACTGTTCCTCAATTAATTAATTTATTGCTTCCAGATGAGAGGATACACAGTCTTCGATGTTGAGCAGTGGATCGCTCCAGATGAGTGGTGTCTTCACTACAACCTGCAGGGATTGAGGGCGGCGATTGCTGCTATCATTGAAAGATGCCGACATCGCGATCCTGAATCCCCTTATTGGATTGCGCAGGTTGATGAATTTGGCCCCGTCGCATATTATTTAAGGTGGAATCATATGGCTGCATTTATCAAACCCGAGGATTTTTAACACTTTTGGGATCAGCAGCGAGCACTTCAATTATGGGTTGATGAGCGGCGCTTCATGGAGGAGATGGACGAAGGAACGAGTGAAGATGACAGCGGATACGACACCGGAAGTGATATGTCAACAGTGCTATTGAGTGACTATCAAAGTGATAGTGAAAGTGATGAAGATTTTTAGTCGTGTGTGTGAGTGTGTGCACGTATGTATGAGAAAAAATAGTATTTTTTGGAACGTTCCACAGTATTTTTTATAAATATAGATTTTTACGAGAAATGAAATGATTTTTTCGAGGTTTTTGTGTGTGTGTGTGTGTCTGTGTGTGTGTGTGTGTATCATTTTTTTTTCTTATATTGATAATGAATAATGGTGTGCAAAATATGTACAAATTATTTTTTTTATTGAAAAATGTATTTCAATTTTCTTATATTGAATAATTAAAAAAAAAAGTGAAAATTAGTTATAGAATAGCTCATCTCAATGTTAAATTGAGAAATGTATTTTTCTAAAGAATATATATTTCACTATTCATGTATTTGAATTCTTTTCTGTATTTATCTTTTATTTTTTTTTTCCCCACGCATTCCCCCTCACTGACCTTAGGCACGCGACACCTAACGACAGCTGTTGCGCTCCCCTCCTATGCAGCTGCTGCACTTGCTCCCCCACATTAGGAAATCATCTCGGAGACGTTTCCCCCAAATTCCATTCATTTTATCTCTTGCTTAGAAAGAAAAAAAAAAGGAAACCGAATTGAAATAAAATATGAATGAAAAAAAATAAAATAATAAAACAACAAAGAAAAAAATAAATAAAATCAATGACTGAATAAATATTTAGGCCAATAAATAATTGAATCGAAATAAATAATTTTTTAGATAAATTAATAATTTTTCTCACATAAATAAATAAATTAATAGTTTGATGAATTAAAAAAAAAAATGAAAAAAAAAATTAATCAGGAAATTAATAAACTAATGAAATGAATGCAGGGGTCCAAAACGGCCAGGTATCCCTACCACCCCCTGCCACCCACTACCACCCACCACCCACTCACCTGTAATTAGCGGGGTCTAAAACGACCAGGTACCCCTACCACCCACTTTTCACCCACCACAAAACTTCTGAATCCAAGATGGCGGATCGTTGATCCAGAACCGGCCTTACTTAACTACTAACATCATTAAGTTTTTCTCAACTTCTCAATCAGCGAAGTCTATGTACTGACCCCGAGGAGGAAAAATCGATTTTGTTATTAATCTCACATTTTGCCATCTCCCCAACTTTTTTTGATAGTTTTTACTACTATGTCTGTTGTTATTTATCGTTCTTTTCATTCATCATTTTTCCTAATAGTAAATGAGAGAAATTATCGGGAAGTTCTTAGTGCGGTTCGAAGAGTCACACTCATCATACTACATTCTTACTAATGCCTTCTCATGGGCAGTAACGCAATCGTCCATTCGCGAGCGAGCGTAGCGAGTGAGCAACTGCGCACTCCTCCATTCGCGAGCAAGCGCAGTGAGCGAGCAACCACGCACCTCTAGTTATTATTATATTATGTCTTTATTTAATTAGATTCATCAGATATTCTTCAACAAATAAAAAAAGACTCCCAATCCAAAATAAATATCTATATAAGCCAACACACTATCCATAATACTTGAATAATATATATATTTTTTTTAAATATTCATTATTATTATTTTTTTCATTCTCTTGCATACAAAATTATAAAAAACTATCTTATCATATTGATAATACATATTGAAAATTAATTGTAGATTATATATATTTATTATTATTATCATTAATAATAAAATTTCAAACATTTTTATATATTGTGACGTAATTCTCGAGCCTAACGGTAAGCTCAACAATTAAGCACGCTTGAAAAGCACCCAATAGCCAAAAACAAAATTTCAAAATAAAACCAAAATCCAAATGGGCGCCAGGATGTATCTCAACATCCGATCAATCTTATATTGATCTTAACACAACAAAACAAAATCAAAATCAAAATGTTTAAACCACAAACTCAAATACTCCCTTATTCAGCACGAACTAGATCAGTCTCCTCTCAAGGTCGCTGTTGTGGGTTTGAATAAGGAGCGTTAAATAACTTCAAACAAATAATTTAGGGGATAAAATAAAAATTTATATAAAAAAAATAATTATTCAAGTTATAAATTATTTAACCCCTGCGTTAGTCGACAAGTGCGCAGCGCGATAAAAAAAAATATTATTTTTAATAAATATTATTTTGAATAAAATAAAAAAAAACAATTAAAACATTTCAAAATAAATAAACAATTAATTACAAACAAATTCTTTGAAACTAAATTTAAATTGAAAATAATCAAATATAAAAATTAATTAATTAACAAATTGATTAACTTATTAATTAATCGTCAAAACGAAATCAAGTAAAACAATCAAAGAATTATAATTCAATTTTAAATTCGAACAGAAACTCAATGGTGCTGCCACCTACAGTTTTCTTCTGTAACGAAACAAAAGTAACTAAAATTTCTCTAGGAAATTCCCCTAGAAAATTTCCCTAGGAAACTTTCCCTAGAAAGTTTCCCCAAATATCATGGCCGACTAAACGATATGCCACTAAATGACATTAATGAAATTAATTTCATAAAAAAAAATTAATTCATGATAATTTCCAAAACTAGAAAATTACAAAACAAAAAAAAATACAAACAATAAAATTCCAGAAAGTCGCAAGACTCAAATTTCTCAATAAATAAAAATTAATTAACTTTGGCCACGACGCCAAAATATTCGTTAATTAATTTTTTTTTTTTATTCGCGACATTAAATTTTCAAAAATAAATTAAATTTAAAAAAAAAATATAAAATATTTTTCAAAAAAAAATATTTTCTCAAGAGACGATAACGAGAGTTCGAAAATTATTTTAAAAAAAATAAAATGTTTCCATAAATTATCAAAATAAACTTCGCCGATAAATGGTATTCAATCTCGTGGCGTCACCATTACTTAGCGTCATTACGCTAAAAAAAATTAAATTTTCACGACCACGAAATTAAATTACCGTACAAAATTCAATTAACTAAAAACTTGCTCACCAGATTATTCCCAACTTATTCCACGTGAACATATTTTTCTTTTAGTTCAATTAAACGACAATTAATACAATTAATTCCAATGAATTAATTTATTCCAAAAAAGTGCAAAAATGGCGGTTAACAAACTGTGCAAAACACGACAAAACATGTGTTTTCACTACGGCACACCAAACGAGAATCAGCCGACAGCAAGCGCTGTGCACCGGCTAAGGCGTCTTTTTCGGGAAGGACGTTCCTTATTGGTCGATCCCAAAATACGTCATTCAGTACAGCTTAACCTGACGTTAAGTATTTTCCTTTTGCAATGACGATAAATTCCAACGAAGAAAATTGAGAAACTCCAAATCGATGACATTAGAGTTGGGACAATTTTATTTAGTCCAAGGATGCAACCAAGGTTCATCTAAACGTCTCAATTAATTCTTCCGATGAATTTCGTCATTAGCGCCAAAACTTTTCACCAATTAACCAACTCCTTCGGTAATGTCGATTTCCTTCATCATCGTCCATCTGGTGTCTCCCTCTTATAGTCGTGAGACGTCAACTCAATCGACGATAATCCAATGAGCGTTAACATACAAAATTAACCAATCGGCATTAGTTTTACATAAATTTTACTAAAATTGAACTCTCGTGATTCGTTTATTTTGATTCTCAGTTGGTGGTGCCAAAACTACTGAAAATTCAAAATCAATTACGCGCCCAGACGACAAAAAGTAACGTAATCCAAATATCACGTTAAAACTTACTCCCCCCAGACTGGAAGCCGTAATTAAGTTTTGTACAGTTCAATTCACAAAATATTTCAAACGATACAAAATTATACCACCAACGAAATCATAAACCATTGATCGACGAGACTTCAATCAATCACATTTCACATAAAACAAAATCAAACTTAATAAATCAATCACAAGTGAATCCCATAATCAACCTGTAATTAACCATTTCTTGTCGTTTTCTTCGATCCTAATATGATCGAAATCATCATACTCTCAAAATTCTGGAGATACTCAACGAAATCAAAACACAATAATGATTGAACCAATCATCAAAATAATACGAATTCTCCCGTCACAGAACTATCCTTCACTTGGTTGCGAAACCATCATCACATCATCAGAATTATGACTTGTTGATCACAAAACCAGATGCCAACTCAATTAGTCGCGAAACCATTAGCAGATCAGTTCTCATGATCAGATGACGAACTCAATCGATCTAAAACCAATTTTGAATCAGTCCTAAACAACCACAAAAATAAATTAAACAAGTATCACCAAAATACAAATCCAGACCAAAATCTGTGTGACTGGACAACGTCACCAGACGATATGACAACGAAATAACAGAACTTATTTCTTCAATCGAGTCTCTACGATATTCTCCAGAATCATGATAAACACAATTATCAAAAGATCAATTCAAAAGTGAATCTGGTTGACAACGCTATTAAAAACGTTGGTTCCCTCAACCACTTCACCGTCTGACAATTGATCTATTCTGACCAAACGTCAACAGAAACAAAAAGAAAAAAAAATTAAAAATCCAATCAAATGAATCCGGTTGACAACGATACGTGATACGTTGGATCCCTCAACCATTCCACAAACTGGAACTGATTCATCATCATCAAACATCACAATATAAAATAGATGAATTTCCTACGTCTCGCCATGTCTTTAGAATCCAGAAAAGTATTTTCTAATTCTTCAATTGAGACAAACGTCTTCGCACAAATACAAAACGTATTCAACTCATCAAACGAATTGTCCGAAACGATAAAATTGAACCCGGTTGACAACGCTACTACTGAACGTTGGATCCCCCAACCGCTTCATTATCTGAAGAACGATTCAACTTTACAACGATTAATTCGAACGCAAAAAAAAACAAAATCTTCTATTGAAATTGAATCAGGTTGACAACGATTCTCGAAATCGTTGGATCCCTCAACCACTTCCAACTGAAGTTTGATTCAAGTTCCTCAACAACAAAATTTCCAGATCTGTCACTCATCGTAACCATAATCGTTGAGTCTCCAACCGAAACTACAATGGATTGATCATCACGATAAGAGAACGTCAATTTTACTTGACCCAATAACCCGTCCAATAGAATTTCGGAGTTATCAGTTGTTCCTCCATCGAATGACCAGTCAAATCGAAACGACAACGAAATTTCCATTCAAAACGGAACTAAAGAATCGAACATCTCTTAGCCCAAATGGAATAACAGACCTAAACTAGAACAAGATTTTCACTCTGAACAAACTAAAGAATCGAGCATCTTTTAGATTGGCTTGAAAATTACTGTTCAAAAACAAACTGTACCAGCTAACCTAAAACTGATACGTCAATGACATTGATAGTGTCGACGATACAACGCGTTACTATCGCTTTATGACCAGCTATCAAATTGTCTATCTCCTCACGATAATTATTCAACCTCTGAGCACGACGGAATTGTCTCAAGAACTTTCCTTTCTTTGTCATCTCAGCATAGTCAGTTGAATTTCTCCAATTATCGAAATCACCATTTCCTCCTGCAACACGTGCGTCAGGACGGAAAACTTCCGTTCCATCCTCTGTACAACACATGACAGAGCCATGAAACGATCAAATATCTCTCGCGTTATACACGACGAAAGTCAAACCACGACGAGACATTACAACAAAGAGTTTAGATGTTTCCATCCCAAACATCACATGTTTGAATGTACGAAAACATCAAACGATCTCGCATCTTATTACAAGAATGAAACACCATAAGATCGCTACTCTTACTGGATTCGAGATATCTAACGATTCTGCAGTAATCGATACTCAATCCAAACATATTCAAACCACAAATGATCTCGCATTCCTAAACTAAGAATGAAGCACTCTGAGATCACTAAAGGATTTCGTCTCAGTTCAAAATCAACGCGAATACTAGATGTTATTTCCACAATACAGAGACCAATGAAAACTTGTCAATCTGATCAGGATCAACAAAATTCACACTGTCTCAACAACAAACTTCAACACAAGTGTGAATTGATCAGACCCACGCCCCATATCTTAATTTGCTGTACTTTCAATACAATATTCACGCGATCACTGCAGAACGAAATCATACCAACAACAAATTTGAGAGACTTTCGTAAATCATCTTCGACTTAAGTAAATCAAATTCAACGAAACCATTACGAAATTATCCACAAATTCCGATCTCTCTCAAAACAAACGAAATTATTATTCGCTGACTAAATATCATAATTCCAAACTGCGAATAAATCTGTCATTTTACTTTCGTCATTAATCAAAACAAGCTCAACTGTACGACTTGTAACGCGACTCTGATTTCCAACTTTCTTGTATTTTCCAAAAGGTCAATACAATTGGAGTAAATCATCGCCGAAACGAAATACTAGAGGAGTACTAAGTTGTTCGCCAAAACCTCGAACTAATTCCTCAAACCAAACGAAAGTAAAAGACAATCACAACAAAAATCATCCACGAAACATATTCTCGTTTCGTAAGTCCATAGATGCGATATCTCATTCCGCTTCATCATAAAATGACATCAGGTGAATGTCTCGATATTAAATTTGAAAAATTTCCGTCAATAACTAAAATCAAATTATCGATCACCTAATGTCCTCAAAAAGTCCATCGTGTACTACACGATAACCAATGAATTTCAAATTCAAAAGTGTCACAGAACTAAAATATTCAAAACCACAAAATAACAAACTGAACATGGTGATCTTCCTACTATGGTCTTCGGAAATCATTAATTCATCAAACTGAAGCAGAAATGATCAACATCCCTAAATAATCACAAAAGATTCTCCATACACACCATTTCCATTGAATTAAGATACCTGAAATAGTTGATTATGAAAATCACTGGATTAATCTTAATTCAATAAATCAAACACACAAAACAAAATATGACAATTTTGGAAACTCTCGTTATCTTAATCTCTAAATTATCAAAATTCTTGTAATCATTATCAAAACGTATGCAACACGATTATTGTAATTAGACGTTACCAAAAATTTAAAATTAACTAAGTAATTTTTTATCAATTTATCCTCAAACGTCATCCACAAACGACTACCAATCGTCTTGCATCACGATAACTGATTACCAAACGTTCAAATACGATACCGAACAATTTCGAGTCATTACCAAACAATAACCAATAAATTCAATTAATTTGACTCAAACTATATCCGGATTTACATGGACCAATATGCCATTAAATCCTTTCGTACCGCTATTCAAATCGTTTTATCAAACAAAAAAAAATTAATGCCTCTCATTAATTTTCATAACGCCTAAAAAAAATAAAAAAATTCAAAAATTTCCTCCGTAACTTTTCAACGGCCTAAACGAAATCGAAAATTCAAAAAAAAATTAATTTTCTCCCGTTACTTTTCAAACAGCCTAAACGAAATGGAAAATTCAAAAAAAAAATTTTCTCCCGTTAATTTTCAAAGGCCCCACGTTGGGCGCCAAAAGCTGTGACGTAATTCTCGAGCCTAACGGTAAGCTCAACAATTAAGCACGCTTGAAAAGCACCCAATAGCCAAAAACAGAATTTCAAAATAAAACCAAAATCCAAATGGGCGCCAGGATGTATCTCAACATCCGATCAATCTTATATTGATCTTAACACAACAAAACAAAATCAAAATCAAAATATTTAAACCACAAACTCAAATACTCCCTTATTCAGCACGAACTAGATCAGTCTCCTCTCAAGGTCGCTGTTGTGGGTTTGAATAAGGAGCGTTAAATAACTTCAAACAAATAATTTAGGGGATAAAATAAAAATTTATATAAAAAAAATAATTATTCAAGTTGTATGATGTATGATTTATAGTTCGGTGGCCGGAGAGGCATAACGAGTGTAACTATTTTATGCCCGCCAGGTGGCGACCACCTTAGTTCCAAGGTTCGAGTAGGTTGGCGATCCTAGCAAAGTCTAGTATTCGTCCAACCTCATCCCTTGTTACCTTTAAATTTGACATACTAGTGGAGCCGAAAGCCTCCCATCTCTCTCTTTCGAAGCCACTGCATCTCGTCAGTAAGTGGTGGGCATCTCCATCCTCCATCCCACATTTGTCACAGGTGGGCTCATTTACGAGTCTCAGCCTGTGTAGATGGGCCCTGGTGGGCCAGTGTCCTGTGATAAGTCCAATCAGGCATCTGAGTTCTTTCCTTTTCAGACCAATGATTGCCTCTGACAGGGTCTTATCCGGACCTTCAAAGAGGCGCCTGGTATGTTCCAGTTTCCCGTTTGTGTGCCAGATCCTGTTGAATTCCCTCTGTGTCCGGGTTTTCAGCCACTTTTTCAGGAGTTCTGGTCTGGCACCTATGTTCTCCTCTTCCTCTCCGGTCGCTTGGTAGCAGCCCGTGGAGGCGAGTGTATCGGCTCTCATGTTTCCTTCGATGCCCGTATGTCCCGGTACCCATAGGATCTTGAGGCTGTTCTTCGCTGCTATATTGTTCAGCAGGTTCACGCAGTCTTTTACCAGTTGAGACGTTATCTTAGTCCTTTCGAGTTCTCTCAAGGCCTGCTTGCTATCCGTACAAATGTAGATATGTTTCATCCGGACATCAAGCTCCAGTATTCTGCCAGCGCAGCGTTTCAGTGCTGCTACTTCCGTCTGCAGCACCGTACAATGTTGGGGAAGTCGTGTTGAGATGCTGGTCCTAGGTCCTTTTGACCATATCCCAGCGCCCGCTCCGCATCCCTTTTTGGCCCCGTCTGTATACCAAGTCGGGCCCTCAGGTTGGAGGAAGGGTCTATGTTCTAGAGCCCATTCCTCGCTCGTCGGTCTTATGACTCCAAAGTTTCTGGTGAAGATCCTCGTGCCCCCGCATACATCACTGCCCAACCGGAGCATTTTTTTCGTGCTCCTGTCGTTAAGGAGCGATGCATGCCCATAGGTCGAGTTCCTCCAGAGTCCAGCAGTCCTCAATCTGATCGCAGCACCCTTGGCTGCCTCTATTGCCAGTAGATGTGGCGGCTTCAGGTCAAGGATGGCCATCAGGGCCAGTGTAGGTGTGGTTCTCAGTGCCCCACTCATCCCTAATCCTGTCCATCTTGCCATCCTGTCCGTTAGCTGTATGATAGTGGTTTTTGTTAGGGCCCTCCACCATACTACAGACGCGTAGGAAAACTGTGGCATCAGTACCGCCGTGTAAATCCACTTTACCACCGTCGGGCTGAGCCCCCAGGTCTTCCCCATCATTCGTCTACATGCCCAAAAGGTGTTAGACACTTTAACTAGTTGCTTGTCAATGTGCGCTCTCCAACTCAGTTTCCGATCGAGTCTTACACCGAGGTAGTCCACCTCGTTCGAGAACCTGAGTTCAGTTCCAAAGATAGATGGAGGTTTTACTTTCCATCTTCTTCTCCTTGTGAAAAGCACCATCTCCGTTTTGTTAGGGTTCACCCTGAGTCCCTGCTTTACGCACCAGGACTGGACGAAGTCCAGTGCCCTCTGCATGCGCCAGTGCAGATCCTCCGCGTGACCGCCACTCACTACGATAGCCACGTCATCTGCGTAGCCTATCGCTTTTACCCCCAGCTTTTCAAGTCCCACGAGTAAGTCATCTACAACGATAGTCCAGAGGGTAGGTGAGATCACGCCTCCCTGAGGGCAACCCCTCCCCACCCTGGCCTTTACCCGTGCGTCCCCGAAAGAGGTGTTGATGTTTCTTGTTCTTAGCATCTCCAGTATCCATTCAGTCACCGTTTCACCAAACTGAAAGTTCCTGGCTGCATTACCGATGACATCAAAGGCCGTGTTGTCAAACGCCCCCTCAATGTCGATGAAAACTCCGAGCGAAGCCTCCTTTTTGTGAAGTGCTCCTTCTATCTCTTCCACCAGTGAGTGAAGTGCCGTTTCTGTGGACCTTCCCTCCTGATAGGCGTGTTGTGATTTACTGAGAGGTCTAGCTCGTAGAGCTCCCTCTTTGATGTGTCTATCAACGAGTCTTTCAAGTGCCTTAAGGGCAAATGAGCTCAAGCTGATAGGTCTAAAGGCCTTTGCACTGTCATAGTTGCATTTGCCTGGTTTGGGGAGGAAGGCCACCCTGACCTCCCTCCAGCCCATGGGTATGCGCCTGAAAGACAGGCTAGCTCTCATGGTCCGGAGTAGTCTTTTCCTTAGTGTCACTCCTCCCCTTTGTAGCATTGCCGGGTAGATGCCATCCGGCCCCGGACTCTTGTAGCTATCGAATGAATCCAATGCCCATTCAAGTTTTTCCGGTGTTATAATCTTCCTGGCCGTTTCCCAATCTGGTCTCCGCCCAGCAGGTGCGTTCGAGCAGTCGCTCTTCAATTCCTCCTCCTCCTCCACCTCCATGGAGTCTGGGAAGTGTACCTGTATCAGGTGTCGGAGAATGTCTTCATGTTGGGTAATAGTTCCTCCTTCAGGGAGTGTAATATTCCCCAGTGGTGCTTTATGGCCCCCCACGAAGATCCTTTTTAGTTTGGAGACCAGTGACAGGTTCTCCAGCTCAGAGCAGAAGTCCCTCCAGTGCGTATCCTTCGCTAAGACGATCTGGTACTTATACTTGGCATTGGTTGCCCTATATGTATCCCAGTCCTCATCTTTCTTAGTCACATAGGCTCTCCTCCAGAGTTTCCTGGATAGGAGTCTGAGTCTAGTGAGTTCATTGTTCCACCAGGCTACTTTCTTCTCAGTCCTGGCAACTTTGGCTTTACAGTGCTCATGGTAGGCCTGGGTGAGATTTTCCTGTATGAACAGTGCCTCTCTATCCAGTCCTATCTGGCTCCTGAAACCCCTACGGTTGCCCCCCAGTGCCACCTCTAGGGATGCATTGAAGCCTTCCCAGTCGGTGTTCCTGGGGTTCCTCTTGAGGGTTGCCTCGGGGTGGATGTTATTCCCCTCCAATTGGAACCTTATTCTTCTGTGGTCTGAGAGTGAGTCCTCATCACAGACTTCCCAGTCCCTACAGTGTTCCAGGATCGATTGAGTGCATAACGTCACGTCAATCACTTCTTGGCATCTTGTGGTGACGAAAGTGGGAGCAGATCCCCTGTTGAGAATCTCCCAGCTCTCCTCAAGCAGAAATTCCACAAGGGCTTGACCTCTGTTAGTCGTTTTATGACTGCCCCATAATGTGTGCTGTGAATTTGCATCACAACCCACAATCAGTGGCAGCCTTAGCTTCCTGCAGGATCTCGCTAGTTCCCTCAACTCCGGTGTCGGCGGAGGTTCGGCTGAGTCATGCGGTAGGTAGGCCGAGCAGAACACTACATCCCGTCTCGTACCACCCAGCGCGATCTTCGCCACCACCCCCACCAAATCCCTGGAGCAGAAGTTCCTTAGTAGTCTCGGTTGGCAGTTGTTGTCCAGGATGATGCAGGCCCTAGGTCCCGTCTCACCCTGTGCGTAAAAGGTTTCCTTGCCCGGAACGTTAAGACCTCTTACGTGACCCCCCACAACCCAAGGTTCTTGAATGAGACATACGTCTGTCTGCTCCACTGCTATGCAACGGTGCAGAAGCGCAACCGCCGCTTTGCAGTGCTGCAGATTAATCTGTGAGCAGCGAGTGTTCCTGATGCCCATGTGAACACCAGTATTCACCCCTCCTCTCGATTTCGTCGTAGAGTGACCTGTCTGGTTGCCCCCCGGTGTGGCCCCTATTGGGGTCCATCCCCCTGGGTCCCGCCTTTGGGGTCCACCTGAGACGGGAGAACAGGGAAAACCCCCTCTAGGGTGCGCTGTGCGCCCCCCGCGATCTCTCCCCTGTCCTCCCGTCCCCGCCCCCCTCTCCCGGGCGGTCTCCCTCTACGCCTGGTCCCTCGTGGTGTACACGGGGACGCTGAACCCACTCTCCCTGGTGTAAAAAGTACCTGGTTCCCCATCAGGCTCCGAGGTGATAGCACAGTGGCTGCCCCCGTCGGATCCTGACCGGTACCCACGGTACTCGGAGCATTGTCTCTTGGGGGTGGGGCATTTTGGTTGCCACCACCCTCCGTCTGTGTGCTGTTCTTTTTTGCCTCGTAAAACCTAGCTTTTCCGAGGCCGTAATGAGGTGTCATGTTGACCGCCCTCAGAACGTCGAGTGCAGCTTGGTCCACACCAACAACCAGGTTAGTGCAGCCCTTGCCTGCCGCGACGCTCCAGACTTTCCAGTTCTCTGTTTTGAGTCCTGGATTCTGCCATGCCAATCTCCTCAGAGCTTCCGCCCCCCCCACCGGTGGTCCCGGCAGGGTTGCGGTTGCCCTAAAGAGCTTCGGGATGAGTTCGTCCCTGTGTTTAACCGTCAAGGCCGCCCCCTCCCAAGGCACTAGAGTTGGCACAACTCTGTTCAGCCACGAGACAGAGTCGGCGTCAGAGCACGTCACCCAAAAGATGCCGCCCTCCAGCCGCGCGCCCTCAAATCTCGGAGCTGGCGTGAATTCGTTGGCGGGGCTGAAAATCGCCTCCATCAACGCAACCTCCAAAGCAAGGCCTTGCTCTTCGTTCATCGTCACCTCCGGGAAGGCTTCCGGCACGATGGCGTACCGTCCTCCTCCCGCGGCAGCCACACTGAACAAAGGGGCCATCTTGCTCTCATTAACCTTCGGCTTCTTCGGGGGACCATCCGACGGTGGTGTGTTTCCCGCTGAGCGCGGTCTTTTCCCCCCGTCCTTCGGTACCCCCTCTGTCGCCGAGGTCGTCGCACCCGTGTTGCCCGCAGCAAGAGGGAGTCCAGTTCCCCTTCTCCTTTCTCTGGCCCTCCTTCTCTTCTGCGCCCCACTTAGCGGTTTCCCTCTCTGATTGGGTACAGTGTTCAGGGGGGCTCCCATGTTCCCAGCATCCACTGGAACCACAGGGGGCCCTATCTGCTCACCGTCCCCACTCTCAGCTGATAAGGTGGTTTTGGCCAAGGCCTCCGCCACCTCATCCCTCATATCATTTGAAATCCTTTGGTCGGTGCCGCCATTGGCAGTCCCAACCTCGGGAGTTTCTTGTTGATCCTCTCGGGTGTCACCAGAGGTGTCCCCTGACAAGGCATCCATCTTTTCGTCGTTTTGTTTTTTGTTTTGTTGGTTCTCCATAAGATTCCCACGAGTATCCGGGAAATAAAGGTCCGCCCCCACAGAGCCCGGTATGTGAGGGTAAGGCCTGTCTTGCGACACGATACAATGGAGGGTGACCTGGTACCCCAAGGACATCGTTAGTGACACACTGACTCAGAGTTTCATCAACTCCGAGTCACCCCTTGTGTCATGCAGCCTTCGGCACGATAGGTTTACACCACTGGCTTGGGGGAGCTGGTCCGCGGTAACGGCCTTCGTTCGACTGCCCGGGCTTTTACCCCCGTCGTCTCCCTTATTGTACCGTCACTTCACCAACATTTTCGGAAGTTACATGGCTGGATCTGGCTGTTTTACCAGTCAGCTCCCTCCTGTTCCCTCCTACTTGTGTTGGCTACCTCCCCTATCCGCCACCTGGGGACGCGCCTCGATCGATAGCTCAACCGCCGGGACCAGACTCCCATTACGAGAGTTCGGCCCGGATCGAAGAATTATTCAAGTTATAAATTATTTAACCCCTGCGTTAGTCGACAAGTGCGCAGCGCAATAAAAAAAAATATTATTTTTAATAAATATTATTTTGAATGAAATAAAAAAAAAACAATTAAAACATTTCAAAATAAATAAACAATTAATTACAAACAAATTCTTTAAAACTAAATTTAAATTGAAAATAATCAAATATAAAAATTAATTAATTAACAAATTGATTAACTTATTAATTAATCGTCAAAACGAAATCAAGTAAAACAATCAAAGAATTATAATTCAATTTTAAATTCAAACAGAAACTCAATGGTGCTGCCACCTACAGTTTTCTTCTGTAACGAAACAAAAGTAACTAAAATTTCTCTAGGAAATTCCCCTAGAAAATTTCCCTAGGAAACTTTCCCTAGAAAGTTTCCCCAAATATCATGGCCGACTAAACGATATGCCACTAAATGACATTAATGAAATTAATTTCATAAAAAAAAATTAATTCATGATAATTTCCAAAACTAGAAAATTACAAAACAAAAAAAAATACAAACAATAAAATTCCAGAAAGTCGCAAGACTCAAATTTCTCAATAAATAAAAATTAATTAACTTTGGCCACGACGCCAAAATATCCGTTAATTAATTTTTTTTTTTTATTCGCGACATTAAATTTTCAAAAATAAATTAAATTTAAAAAAAAAATATAAAATATTTTTCAAAAAAAAATATTTTCTCAAGAGACGATAACGAGAGTTCAAAAATTATTTTAAAAAAAATAAAATGTTTCCATAAATTATCAAAATAAACTTCGCCGATAAATGGTATTCAATCTCGTGGCGTCACCATTACTTAGCGTCATTACGCTAAAAAAAATTAAATTTTCACGACCACGAAATTAAATTACCGTACAAAATTCAATTAACTAAAAACTTGCTCACCAGATTATTCCCAACTTATTCCACGTGAACATATTTTTCTTTTAGTTCAATTAAACGACAATTAATACAATTAATTCCAATGAATTAATTTATTCCAAAAAAGTGCAAAAATGGCGGTTAACAAACTGTGCAAAACACGACAAAACATGTGTTTTCACTACGGCACACCAAACGAGAATCAGCCGACAGCAAGCGCTGTGCACCGGCTAAGGCGTCTTTTTCGGGAAGGACGTTCCTTATTGGTCGATCCCAAAATACGTCATTCAGTACAGCTTAACCTGACGTTAAGTATTTTCCTTTTGCAATGACGATAAATTCCAACGAAGAAAATTGAGAAACTCCAAATCGATGACATTAGAGTTGGGACGATTTTATTTAGTCCAAGGATGCAACCAAGGTTCATCTAAACGTCTCAATTAATTCTTCCGATGAATTTCGTCATTAGCGCCAAAACTTTTCACCAATTAACCAACTCCTTCGGTAATGTCGATTTCCTTCATCATCGTCCATCTGGTGTCTCCCTCTTATAGTCGTGAGACGTCAACTCAATCGACGATAATCCAATGAGCGTTAACATACAAAATTAACCAATCGGCATTAGTTTTACATAAATTTTATTAAAATTGAACTCTCGTGATTCTTTTATTTTGATTCTCAGTTGGTGGTGCCAAAACTACTGAAAATTCAAAATCAATTACGCGCCCAGACGACAAAAAGTAACGTAATCCAAATATCACGTTACAATATATAAACATGTATACTATCCACAATACTTAAATTTGATATTTCAAAAAAAAATATTATTTTTTGTTATTTTTCATATATTCATTTATTATTATGATGATTGAATCATTTATTTATTTATCCAATTATCATTTAGGCTATTACTTAACTGAGTGAAAAAAAAAAAAAAAAAAAACAATGTTTTATAATTTTTCATCAAGTTCAAAAGAGTCGACTGCTGCCACAAGTATAAAATTCTGCAGCTTGGGCTATACCTGTTCCGCCGTGTATTTGTACTGTAATTTGTAATTTATTTAGCATATGCGAATACAATATTCAAAAATGCGAGTGTTCTGTTTAAAACACGTGTAATAATTAAATCTGTAGTGAATTGAGATAATTGCATTATACATGAATTTCAGGAAAATTATACAAACAATGGATAAAAAATAATAATTAATAGGTTATCATTGAGCGAGAATCAAATACTCGAATAAAAAAAATATGAATGTCATTGAGACTTCTCATATTACTTGAATTTAATAAAGAAAGTAGATTTTCTGGACGTGTAGAATCTGATTGGAGCCATGGTAGGATGTAGTGTTCTCGGTAACTGTCATAGGCAGAACAGTCTAGTAGCAGATGTTCATAGGATTCAAAGGTGCCCAGGGAGCACCTGGGGCAGATTTTTGATGGGTCAAGAAGAAAAAAATCTTTTTTGATTATTAAGCGTTTCGAGTGAATCGTAGCAAGCCTGATCTGCATCTTCACCTTGATCAGATGGATTGGGCACCTTGCAGGATAGAATGAGCCGAAGTTGTCTTCTAGGTTCCTAGGGATGGAGAACTGGACACTCTTCGAGTTATTGAATTTCCTCAGGTCATTTTCTTTGGACGTTCTTTCTAAATTAGTTAGAATTCGATTTTTTTCGTTTCCCCAGGTTCTCCAGTCATCAGTACTCCATAGATTTTGAGTAATAAGGCCGTTAGTTAGTGAGTGAAGTTGTTGGATCCAGTTGAAACAGGGGGAGCAAGCAGGTGAATCTTTAAGTTGACGGAGTCTCATGAAGCAGATACGTGGCAAGCGATTCTCGTCCATCCGGAGGATTTTGATTATCGTGTTGATGGCTAACTTGACGACTGAGCAGGTAACACTTGATATTCCAAGTTCAAGACGGACCAGGTACCCGGGGGTTGACTTGGGTAAATGGAACAGTTTTTTGAAAAATGAAAGTTGAACTTTCTCTAATTCCCCTGAGTACCTTAGTCCGAAGAGACAGGAATTATACAGAAGAACGGAAGATACTAGGCTATTGAATAGCTGATCTGTGCTAGCCCAAGAATCTGCTTTAGCCTGGGACAGTACTGCAAATACCGTACCAGTAGCTATGGTAGCTTTTCTGACCGCTTCTTTGCACGCTAGATGACCCAGGCCAGAGCTGGAGAAGGTAACCCCAAGATGAGTGTGTATTGTTCGACAGCCTCCAATTTTTCCCCTTTAAACATCAAATTGTGTATATCATTGGCAACACGGCCACCGTTTCGAAAGACCATTATTTTTGTTTTTCGGCCATTCACCGTGAGCCCTCCCATTGTACAATAGTCTTCCAAGATGGATAGCTTCTTCTTAAGGTCACTCGGAGAATGGGCCAGAATCACCAGGTCATCAGCATATAGAAGTAGCAGCAAGTCCGCAAAGCCGTTCAAGTCAAGTCCCCTCACACCACTTGATCTAAAAAAAAGTAATCATATCCGACAGGTATAAAATGAAGAGGAGGGGACTAAGAATTTCCCCTTGGAGTACTCCCTCATTGACGTTAGCAGAATCAGATAAACGATCGCTGGTTTTGACTTGAAGGGTGGCTTGGTCATAAAAGGACATCAACATGCGCAGGAACTTTGGTGAGACTCCTATTTCATGTAAAAAAGCCCACAGCTTCCGGTGTGGAACTGAGTCAAAATCTCTCTTGAAATCCACAAAAATGGCATACACTTTGCCACCTTTCTGTCTAAGACGAAGGTGGATAGCAGTCTGGAGAATGAAGATGTTGTCGGCTGTACCTTTCCCTTTAACAAAGCCAGCCTGTTCTCCCGGGATGATCTTGTGAATGTCTGCCCATTTGATCAATCTTTCCTTCAGTATTTTTGTGAAAATCTTGGTGCAAGCATCAATTAGGGCAATGCCCCTGTAGTTGAAGGGATCACTCATTGGACCTTTTTTGTGGAGCATGAAGAGTAATGACTTGGCCCATCCTTTTGGGAATTTTTCTTCACTCAGGATTTTGTTTAAAAGCCCCAGGAAGTAGTGCAACCATTCAGCTGGCAGTACCTTATCAAACTCGTTCGATATTTGATCAACTCCCGGAGCTTTACCCGATTCAGACGTTTGGATAGCCATGTTAAGCTCAGTCATTGTTATTTCATTGTCCATCATCAAAGTGCCAGGACCATAGAAGGTGTAATCCGATGTCTCGCGCTCTGGGTAAACTTCCTTGAGGAATGTTGACCAGATTGAAAGCGAAAGTGTATTTGTACTGAGTGCTCCCGGTATCGTTTAGCTATTCCGCCGGTTACTATATGATGCAGCATTGCCACGAGTCGAAGTCTCAGACTGAATGGCTCTTTATGTGGTACGCGCTACGGCGTTTTAAATACAA
>OZ012614.1:7950514-7975514 GCA_963942555.1 Aleiodes leptofemur
AACGAGAAACAATATTTTATTTTTTTTTGAACTGATTTATTCGATTTCTTTCTCCGCCTTGAATATTCCCGCGTTTGCCGGAGTTCTACTCCACGTCGGGAGGAGGCGCCTGCAGACGGACAAGGATCGCAGGGAGCTGTCCAGGAAATTATCGACTCAGCAAACGGAAATCGATGGTAGGAGCTTTCCGTTGGACTCTGTATGCTGATTGGCGGAAAACTAAAGAAATCAAGGACATCTGAAATTTTTCAATTAATTCGAGGATAATTAATTGCGACAACATTTAATGAAGATATCATTATGGAAAACTTTAACGGAATTTTTGACGTTGAATTAGGAAACTTATTCTTTTATTATTCATTTAATTACCGGAATAAAAATAAAATAATACCGGCGATAAAAGAAAGGTTTCACGTCATTGGATAATTAATTATGGGAAGAGCCACCTGTGGTCTAATTTTCGACGCACGCCGGCGTCTTCCCTCACTTTCCGTTTTGGTGACAGTTTGTACAGACGCAATTGTTTTCGTTGTGATTTTTGTAAAATTAAGAGAAGCAACAATTACCGTTGCATTGCAATTAATTACATAAAAACTTGTCGAGGAGGATTGAAGGAAATTTGGGACGTTTATTGGACGTGGAAGGAAGTCAAAGAATTAGATATTTTGAGGCTAAACCAACAACACTCCGGTAAGCGTGTGATTTATTCTCGGCATAGTTTGGACATTTTTTTTGTAGCGTCATAACGACGCCGGTAACTGTCATTTTCGGATTTTCCGTGGCGTGTTAGATTTTTTTTTTTATTGTCGCGAATTTCAATAAAAGTGAATGAATTCAACTTTTCTCGTTTCTCGCTAATTAAGTTATTATTTTTTTTCGGAAATTAAAATTGTCGGGAATTACTTAATTTATTGTGATTGAAAATTATTATTATTATTTTTTTTGGAGAATCGGCGTCCGAAATTTTCAGTGATAATTTTTTTATTTTTTTATTTATTTTATTCTTAAACGTTTATTTTTTTAAAGTCGATTTGCAGTCGTATTATTTTTTATTTGTTTTCTCGTTGTTGTCACTGAAAATATTAAAGGCGCATTTGCATTGGACGTCGATTGTCGACGTGATTGAGAAGCGTTAAGGTGCTTCCCGCGCAAATCAGAATTAATTCGAATTTCGACTTTTATTCTCTTGACTATTTTTTAACGACAATTGAATTGTGTTGTTTATTTGTTTTTCGTCGTATTGGTGAAAATTGTCAGGACTTTTGAATTAATTCTGGTTCTTGAATTTTATTTTTATATTTTATTTTTTATTGTATCAAATCATAATAAATTATTTTTGTAAATGTTTCCGATAATAACGGCGAGATTTTTGATTGTTTAACGAAGATTTTAAAATTCAGTAACGAATTGATTTTTTTTATTAACGAAGTATTATTTTCTTCATTGAATTATTATTATATTTTGTAATTTGCTATTTCTTTAAAGAGCAGAAGATAAAAGAAAATTAACGCTCTAATTATAATTATGAAATGAAAATTGATTTATTTTATTTATTCATCGATATCTGTATTCCTAGTCCAAATATTTACAGGTGAAGTTTGAACCCAGCCGCCTCCGCGGTCATTAAGATCTAGGGATCTTTTTGTTGCTGACTAGTCGGAAATTCACCTGGGAATTTGTAGTTCGTTTGTAGTCATTTGTAGTTCTTTTGTAGTTCTTTAAATTTTTGATTTCGGACGAAAGGTCTTCCTGACGCCCAACAATTAACGTTGGTTATTAATTTGGATTTTTGGAATTTTGATTTAACGGAGTTCCACTATTTTTATTCATTGCCGTGGATAGTAAAAATACGTGACAATATATATATTTTTATTTATATAATATCAAGTATAAAATCAAAAAATAGTCGTATTGTGGTAACTTGAAGAGGCATAATTTATTATGTCTATGAAGGGCTTAAACTCCCGAGGATTTTGAATGACAAATTCACCACAATAGAAGATTTCATATGAAGAAACTTCGAAACATCTGCCGTAAGTATATTGGATAGTTGTATTATACCTACAATATAATTTGCACTTTTGTGTAAATTTGCGTAGCTATTTGCTTCTATTCTTCTGCTGTGTACGGTAAAGTGAATATTAGGAATTAATTTTCTTTAATATTTACTAATGCATATCTTGATTTTGATCAAGTTTGTGAGATTCTGTTTAAAATTGTAAAACAAAAAATTGAAAATTTAAATGATTACCCTGAACGGTGGATCACTTGGCTCGTGGGTCGATGAAGAACGCAGCTAATTGCGCGTCAACTTGTAAACTGCAGGACACATGAACATCGACATTTCGAACGCACATTGCGGTCCACGGATCCAATTCCCGGACCACGCCTGGCTGAGGGTCGTTTACTGTCAAAAAAACTGCTTACATTTGATTTTTTTCAAAATTAATTGTACAAGCGAATAGAAATATAATATTGAATGTTCGCTTCAGTTTTTTCTGAACGTCATTTTAAATTATTATATATATATAATTTTCATAAATTTATACACAGCACACGTTACGTTGTCTTAATAAACTTATGCAAACTTTGATGATTATTGAAAAATATAAAACACAATAATTATTATATAATAATTTTGTGCCCGATCATCGAGTCCCTGAACTGATGAAATGAATTTAGTTGAGACAGACAGATCTTGATTGTGTTGCCATAAATATTATTAAAAATAAAATTTTTGCATATTAAGACACAAACGTTGTTCAATTTTTTGATTGAAAAAGGCATAAAATTGTGTATAAATAAAATAATTATGAAAAAGAATATTTTTTTATATTCATTTGACGACCTCAGAGTAGGCGAGACTATCCGCTGAATTTAAGCATATTACTAAGCGGAGGAAAAGAAACTAACTAGGATTTCCTTAGTAGCGGCGAGCGAACAGGAAAGAGCCCAGCACTGAATCCCACGATTATGTCGTTGGGAAATGTAGTGTTTGGGAGGATCTATTCATCCCGTAGTGTATTCTTGTGTCCAAGTCCATCTTGAATGGGGCCATTTACCCATAGAGGGTGCCAGGCCCGTAGTGACCAAGACGCATTTCGGGAAGATCTCTCCTTAGAGTCGGGCTGCTTGAGAGTGCAGCTTTAAGTGGGTGATAAACTCCATCTAAGGCTAAATATGACCACGAGACCGATAGCGAACAAGTACCGTGAGGGAAAGTTGAAAAGAACTTTGAAGAGAGAGTTCAAGAGTACGTGAAACCGTTCAGGGGTAAACCTGAGAAACCCAAAAGATCGAATGGGGAGATTCATCGTCAGCTCATTTTGTATATGTATAAGTTATGATGCGGGTTACTACTTGTAGTATTGCCTGCACATTCTTGTATATTTAGTTGCAAGATGTTGTCGGCGTGCACTTCTCCCCTAGTAGGACGTCGCGACCCGTTGGGTGTCGGTCTACGGCCCAAGTGATAGCCTTTAATGTAATTTAAAAAACATTGAAGATCCTTGGTGTTTTCTGACCGGCTACTTGGCAGTATTCGTACGGTATTCAGCCGCTAAATTTATTAAGCGTCCATATCCGTCACAAGCGAGGCTAATTTACTGATAGTACGGACCTAGCGCCGTCGTTGGTATTGGCCAGCTGTTGGTTGATGGTATTCTAGGACTGGCTAAAATTAATTACCGGTCGGCGATGCTACTGCTTTGGGTACTTTCAGGACCCGTCTTGAAACACGGACCAAGGAGTCTAACATGTGCGCAAGTCATTGGGATTTTTTTAAAATTAAACCTAAAGGCGCAATGAAAGTAAAGGTCGACCTTGCGTCAACCGAGGGAGGATGAGTTATATCATGATATAGCTTCGCACTCCCGGGGCGTCTCATTCTTATTACAAGAAGAGGCGCACCTAGAGCGTACACGTTGGGACCCGAAAGATGGTGAACTATGCCTGGTCAGGACGAAGTCAGGGGAAACCCTGATGGAGGTCCGTAGTGATTCTGACGTGCAAATCGATCGTCGGAACTGGGTATAGGGGCGAAAGACTAATCGAACCATCTAGTAGCTGGTTCCCTCCGAAGTTTCCCTCAGAATAGCTGGCACTCGTTTATAATAATTTTATACGAGTCTCATCTGGTAAAGCGAATGATTAGAGGCCTTGGGGCCGAAACGACCTCAACCTCTTCTCAAACTTTAAATGGGTGAGATCTCTGGCTTGCTTGAATATATGAAGCCATGAGATTTCGGATCAGAGTTCCAAGTGGGTCAATTTTGGTAAGCAGAACTGGCGCTGTGGGATGAACCAAACGCTGAGTTAAGGCGCCTAAGTCGACGCTTATGGGATACCATGAAAGGCGTTGGTTGCTTAAGACAGCAGGACGGTGGCCATGGAAGTCGGAATCCGCTAAGGAGTGTGTAACAACTCACCTGCCGAAGCAGCTAGCCCTGAAAATGGATGGCGCTGAAGCGTCGCGCCTATACTCAGCCGTCAGTGGCAAGTGAGGCGTTTTTTTTATTAAAAACGTCATGAAGCCCTGACGAGTAGGAGGGTCGTGGCGGTGTGCGCAGAAGGGTCTGGGCGTGAGCCTGCCTGGAGCCGCCGTCGGTGCAGATCTTGGTGGTAGTAGCAAATACTCCAGCGAGGCCCTGGAGGACTGACGTGGAGAAGGGTTTCGTGTGAACAGCCGTTGCACACGAGTCAGTCGATCCTAAGCCCTAGGAGAAATCCTATGTTGATGACGGTGTTTTATACAATGTTAATATAATATAATATATAATATAAATATTATTGTAACACACCCGTTGGGCGAAAGGGAATCCGGTTCCAATTCCGGAACCCGGCAGCGGAACCGCATACAATTCGGGCCCTCGTAAGAGTGTTCGTCGGGGCAACCCAAAATGACCTGGAGACGCCGTCGGGAGATCCAGGAAGAGTTTTCTTTTCTGTATAAGCGTTCAAGTTCCCTGGAAACTTTCAGCAAGGAGATAGGGTTTGGAACGCGAAGAGCATTGCAGTTGCAGTGATGTCTGGATCTTCCCCTCGGACCTTGAAAATCCAGGAGAGGGCAACGTGGAGGTGTCGTTCCGGTTCGTACCCATATCCGCAGCAGGTCTCCAAGGTAAAGAGCCTCTAGTCGATAGACTGATGTAGGTAAGGGAAGTCGGCAAATTGGATCCGTAACTTCGGAATAAGGATCTGCTCTGAGGAGCGGGGCGCGTCGGGCTTGGTCGGGAAGTGGGTTTGGCTAACGTGCCGGGCCTGGGCGATGTGAATGGTTATCATTTATTGGTGATCAGAATCCGAGCTCGGTCCCGTCCCTTGGCCTCCCGCGGATCTTCCTTGCTGCGAGGCTTCTGTGGCGCTTCACGGCGTCGTGGTCGTCCTCTTCGGCCGCCATTCAACGCTCAGCTCAGAACTGGCACGGACTAGGGGAATCCGACTGTCTAATTAAAACAAAGCATTGCGATGGCCCTCGCGGGTGTTTACGCAATGTGATTTCTGCCCAGTGCTCTGAATGTCAACGTGAAGAAATTCAAGCAAGCGCGGGTAAACGGCGGGAGTAACTATGATTCTCTTGGACGAGTAAGACGTGTTTTGTGTTGCTCCGCATCTTGTGCCTGAAAAAGAGTGTCAAAAGTGTGTAAGTCATTTCAAAAGTCATACCAAAGTGTCCGTGAGAGTGAAAGGTCCATTTTGTGATTAAATTTAACGTCGTACGTGCAGCATTGAGAAAGATATTAGTGTTTCATTAATTACGCCGAAAGTGTACCCGAGTAGAAATCAGCTGAGTCAGTAGCCTCGAACGAAGCGTCATAGCCTCGAACCCAAAGACTCCAGAACTTGTAGGTGGCGACAATAAGACTGTAGGAAGACAATCCTCATTACCAACCACAGAGGTTCGGTCGGTAAAACAGATCCCTACTTCACCGACTACTACATCTAAGTCGGTAAGTTAGACCCCTACATTACCAACTGTAGCACCAGAGTCGGTAAGATAGATCCCTACATTGCCAACTGCGGTCCTGGAGTCGGCAAGACAGATACCTACATTGCCAACTGTAGTGTCAAAGTAGGCAAGGCAGATCCCTACAATACCAACTGTAGTACCGGAGTCGACAAGATAGATCCCCACATTACCAACTGTAGTGCCAGAGTTGACAAGGCAGATCGTTGGATTACCGGCTGTAGCATCGAGGTCAATAAGAACTTCGACCTGGCACCACCGATCATCTCTAATCATACATTATCATCTCATGAGTCCTCACCTGCAGTGGCAACATTACCAATCGCTAGGTTAAGTTCTCTAGCCTAGCAATGTCAGAGCCAGAATCAGCGGATAATCCCTCCGAAAACGACCAGACTTCAAGACTCCCTTGGAACCTCGGCTTCAATTGTTCAATCTTTCAGGTACTCCTGCCAGAAGGTCATCCAAAAGAAGAGCCAAATCATCCCCTTCCCTTGGTGAAGACCCTGATTTTTCACTGCCCCTCTCTCTTCATGAGTTGAAGAAGCTGGACAGTGACGTTGCTGGACATCTCTACAACCTTGAGAACACTAAGGATGCCAGAGAAACCAAAGCCAGATCGGAAGCAGTGTACTCAGCGACGATCGGTCTTTCATCTGCCTACAACAAAGTAGCAAAAGCTTATGCAGAGCTCGCAGTGAGTGTTCGTGCAATGTCAGTTCTAGGCGAGAACGTCCTGCGCCACTGGACTGAGCTGGCTGAAGTAGACAAAGAACGGGAAGAGCACCTTATGGATCAAGTGGTGGAGAAGGTCAGGACGTTGGTCGAAGACAGCCTATCTCAGCAGGTACAACCGCAGCTCAACAAGGACGAAATCAATGATTTAATCACTGAGCAGCTTCGCCCAGTGACTGAACGTCTGAACCAGGTTTGTGCGTCGATTGGACAGAACTCTGCCGATATGAGAAGTGGAGTTGAACAAATTACAAGAAAGATCGCTGAAGTACCTCTCGCCACCAATTCATATGCATCTGCCACTGCAGCCTCCACCTCGAGAACATCAACAACCACCGTGCGAGGACCAGATGGACGTAAGTTCACAACTGAGACAGATGTGTCATTTTTCGTACAGCCGACTCAGGCAGCCCAGAATGAATATCAGTCAGCAGAACAGGTCATGAGCAAGCTGAAGGAGGTGATTAACCCAAGGAACTTCAATCTGAAAGTTAATAGAATGAGTACACTGAACCGTGACAAAGGAGTCCGTGTATCAGCGAAAACTGTGGACCTGCAAAAGCTCAAAACTGCCGCTGAACTGCAGGGAGCTGGCCTGGAGGTCATAGAGCAACGCAAGTTCAACCCGAGACTGGTGATTCTTGGTGTTCCGAGTGATATCACCAATGAGGAGCTACCGAAGGCAGTCAACAGTGCAAACTTCGGTTCGGAGGAGGAGGTTCTAATGAGGGTCGTCTACAAGTATAAGCCGAAAGGGAATAGTGTCATCACCAGTTTCATCATTGAAACTACAGCATCAGGCAGAGAGAAGATCCTAAGTAAAGGGTGACTGTTCATTGGGTTCTCGTCCTGCCATGCTGAAGACCACATTCGGATTCTTCAGTGTCACAAGTGCCTGAAGTTCAATCATATGGCAAAAGACTGTCAGGAGCAAAAGACAGCCTGTGGTAATTGTGGTAAGGAGCACGAGACTCGTGGATGCAAGGCCGAAAGACAATTTTGTGCTAACTGTCGCAGCGATGGAAGAAATGACTGTGCACACTCAGCACTGAACCCTAAAGTATGTCCCATACTCAAAGCCAAACTGCAATCGAAAGTGCGGAGCACAAACTATGGTTTGTGTGATGAGTCATAGTTACAACACTTTTCAGACAAGGTGTCACGACCTGCCAGGGCCCTCCGGGGCGTCTAACTCTGGCCAGCAACATCCTGATAGTGAAGTAAACCGTGATCCACTCTTTAGAGTACCACTCACTGACAATGCAGCTAAAAAGTTAAGAAGAAAGAGTGCAGGTGGTGTCCCGATACCACCTGTCAGTGAGCAACAACAACAACAACGATTACATGAAGAACAACTAGATCATGAGAATACATCCATCAGTGCTCCCATGATCCACGTGTCCGACAGTACTGACCAATCCCAACCAACGATCAACTCCCCTACTCCGGTGACTCCAAGTTCCGTACCATGTCCATATTGCGATAAAACGTTCAAGAACAAGAGATCTCTTGGTGTTCATAGAGCAAGTCAGCACAGAGTAGAGAACAACGAAATGATATGCACCGAGGGAACTAAGAAGCGTTGGAACAGAGAGCACCTGAGAATGATTGCAGAAGCCGAAATCAATGCCCCCAGAACCACCAGGCACATCAATGAGTATCTCTTTCAACATGGTGGAACTGAGAGGACGTTAGAGTCAATTAGAAAGAAGCGTCAGCAGAAGGAGTACAAGGAGTTGTTAGATCAGCTGAAGACAAACAAGGTAGACTCTGAAACCGTCACTTCAGAAGCTCTGAGCTCGAATGTGACACAGCCAAGGGATCCACGTCCAGGCTCTCAAAGGACAGACTCTTACTCACGGCAGGAAACGGTGGATGATCAGCATGTTGAGCCTGCTGCTCATGAGCAGCCAACTGCAGTGGGAATCCCGACTGTGTCTAACGATGGCACCAAAGGTAACGACGCTAAACGAGAACCAAGGAAGCCCCGTGATGACGAACAAGACCAGTTGAGGGATGTTCCAGTTGCACGGATCTTGCAGCAAGAGCTGAACCAGTTGAGGAGGGAAAACAGATACTCGAGAGGGAGTAGACATTCACGAGAGGCCATTATTGCCGCGTTGAATGGAGGAAACACGGAGCAGCCTCTGCTGTCCTGGTTCAGTGAATTCTTCGGAAATCTCCAAGGAAGAGCACAGAGGGGGGAACGGAGAAACAACCCAGACAGACGGCACATGTCGAAGAGAAAACGGAGGCAGGCGGAATATAAAGAGATTCAGGAGCTGTGGAAGCGAAATATCTTGAAAGCTGCAAGCAAGATACTTGATGGTGACTCGGACGGCATGTCAAATGTTAGTTTAGAGAAGCAGGAGGAGTTCTGGCGTCCGATGTTCGAGCAGAAGAGTAAAGAGGTATCAGAACACCTGGCAGAGCCTCCAGAGGTGATTGAGAACATCGAATCACTCACACAGCCAATTACTCTGGATGAAATCAGAAGTAATGCCCCGGACGTCAAGACAGCAGCTGGACCAGACAATCTAAAAGCACAGGCATGGGTAAGAGAAGTCCCAGACAGGGTCAAATTGGTGATTTTTAACATTATCTCGATAACGGGAAAAGTACCCGCAATCTGGAGGAACAGCCGAACGATACTGATCCCTAAGGAAACAGGTACTGAGGATCCAGCCAAGTTTAGGCCAATTTCAATTGCCTCGATAGTCCTCCGCCACTACCATCGTATCTTGTCCAGTAGGCTAATGAAACTACCTCTACTTGACGAAAGACAACGTGCGTTCATCAAAGCTGATGGCTTGGCAGACAACGTATTCGTACCCGCAACAATCATTGATGACGCGAGGTCATCCCTGAAGGAACTACATATAGCAGCAGTTGATGTACGGAAAGCATTCGACACAGTGTTACACCACGCAATAGAGAAGGTGCTCAAACAGAGAGGATTTCCGGACTCATTCGTGCACTATGTGATGGACATATACAGAAATTCCTCAACGACCTTGGAAGTAGGTGGCAAGAAGTCCCAAGCGATCTTTCCAGGGCAAGGTGTACGACAGGGGGACGCGCTCTCTTCCATGATCTTCAATCTAATAATTGATGTTATCGTCAAGCGAATCCCCTCAATCATCGGGTATGAAATACTGGGAGACATGGTGAATGCAATTGCCTTCACGGACGACCTGATTGTGGTGGCTTCTACGAAGGAAGGCCTTCAAAGGATTTTGGATGGGGTAGTACGAGATATGGGGGAGCATGGACTCTCTCCAATGCCTACGAAGTGCCTGGCGTTATCCCTGGTTCCATCTGGCCGTGACAAGAAAATGAAAACGATCACGAGCAGTCTCTTCCACATCAACGATTGTATGATTCCGCAAATAGGCATCGAGGACACATGGAAGCACCTGGGCGTTAGCTTTGGAAGCAAGGGTCCAACCGCACCAAAGGTAGAAATCACCGAAATGCTCCACAAAGTATCAAAAGCACCGCTGAAGCCTCAGCAACGTCTAACCCTCCTCAAGACGTTTGTTATCCCGAGGCTGATGCATGTCCTGGTCTTTGGTAACACGAATCATCCAGCTCTGAGGAGAATTGATATCTTGGTGAGGAAATCCGTGCGTGACTGGCTCTCTCTTCCTAAGGATGTACCAACGCCGTTCTTCCACGCAGCAGTTGCTGACGGAGGACTCGGAATTATGTCCTTTGAAACAAAGATTCCAGAGCTGACAAGGCGACGCTTAGAAAACTTACGTAACTCAGACTTCAGTACAGCACGGACAATCGTGGAACACCCTTGGGCTGTCTCCAAACTACGATGGTGCAGAGCCGTCAAAAAGGCTGACAGCGATTGGCAGAGAAGGCTGGTCAGCTCGGTCGATGGGTGGGAACTACGAGAAGCAAGACAATCGACCCTGTCAACCAGCTGGATAAATGATCCCTACGTAGTCATTCCTGCGAGGGAGTTTATTCAGAACATTCGAACGAGAATCAATGCCCTGCCGTCACGAGTGCGTACAACAAGAGGCCTACAGAGGATGTCGCAGTCAGTTTTGTGTCGAGCAAACTGTGAGGAACAGAAAACTACGGCACATATTGTTCAGCGGTGCGGAAGAACGCATGGGGGACGAATTCTTCGTCATGATGCAATTGCCAACAAAACGGCTGAGCTTCTGGTGAGAAAAGGTTTCTCTGTTGAGCAGGAGAGAGTCTACCCAACAGGTCCAAGGCATGAGGAAACCGGATATCGTTGCAGTAAAAGACGGAGCGGCAAATATTATCGACGTACAGATTGTATCTGGTGGTAAACCGACACAACAATCCCACAATGAAAAGCGCAATAAGTATGTGCACAACCAAGACCTCATCAATAACATCTCGCGCAAATTTAATGTCCAGCCAGAACAGGTCAACGTCTCAACAGTGACGATTACATGGAGAGGAATATGGGCACGTGCTTCTCATGTGTTCCTGCAATCGCTAGGTCTCTCTGCAGCATCTCTCAAGGGCCTCACAACGAGAGTCCTACAAGGGTCACACCTGAACTTCAACAGATTCAATGGAATGACAACGGTCGCGAGGCATGGCAACTGGCCAGGGTGGCCTAGAGTAACAAATAGATCATGAATCCAGCTCAAGCAGAAGCCATTCATCTCCCCCCCCGTTACGTCAGCCCCCCCCCGTTACGTCAGCCCCCCCCCCCCCCCCCCCCGTTACGTCAGCCCCCCCACTACGCACTCATGTGGACATCGCTAGACGGCAGCTTTCGAACATATCAGAACGTTCTTTATCGCGAGATTGAGAGAAATTTCTTCAGCATCACTCAGCGCACTTCGAGGTCCCATGATCTAGAAACGAAGGCTCCGAGCGGGTTTCCACTCGAGGACAGTTTTTGAAGGGGACAGAAAGATCCTCCTGGGGAGCACTGCGAAAATCGCGTCAGACATCTGGTTCCAACGACAGAGCCTTCTAAGTCATCAACGATCATTTCTAGGCGACCATTGCTTATGTCGCAGACTCGCCATACTTTGAGGCCCCATAACTCAAGAACGGTGGCCCTGAGAGGGTTTTCACTCAAGGACGTTTTTTGAAGGGGACAGAAGGATCTCCCGGAGGAGCACCGCAAAAATTTTGTCAGACATCGGGTTCCAACGTAAGAGCCCTCTCAATCGTCGACGATCAGTGCTAGGCACTGAACACCCAAGCAGCAACCGCCAGCAGCTCTGCAAGGGTCGTTTCCAAGGGTAGCCTCGATCACGCTGTCGGTCAAGCACATCAACTGCTCGAGTCTGAGTGGAATCCCGTTATGTCACCAAGAGTATGAGGAGAACGTCAAACTAGACGACATGGATGATTCGAGGTATCAGTAGTGAGGAACCCGAAAGAAACGACGATTATTTGGGAGCATCACAGAACTCAAGTCTAGCCAGTGATTCAATCGTAACAACAGACCAAAGGTGGCCTAAGACAACACTCGAGCAACAAGGGGAAGCTCCTTCCGTTAGCCGTGTGAGCTGGTCATCACACGTTTCCGGCGTTCACGTGGATAATACCTTGACGTGGAAGTGAGCACTTGGGAGGATGACGCCCCCCTCTGAACACCATGGGAAGGGAAAGGATGAGGAAGAGGGAAGTTGATGGAATGGACAAGGCGATTGTGAACTGGATGGCCGTAGTTTTGTTTATATGACTGGTCTTCGGCCTATACGAACCCAGTGACGATTAGGACACCGACGATGATAACCAAGCCATGGAACTCCGAGAGGTCTCACGTCACGCGTTAGGTAAGTTCGGAGACCACAGCCTACACACCACCAGCCATGCTGCCAGATAACAGCATTTGCTGCGCGGTGGTAACGACTGATGGAGTATTTACCTAGTCGATTGATACGACGTGCATGAGCTCTAAACCTCGAACCATGTCCTGTATCATGGAACACCTTGTAGAGATAGGCATGAATGAGCTCATGCAGCACCACAGCCTCTAACTCACGCTGGTTCAGCTTCTTGAAGATCGGCCAACTGATCTTGATCAAGCGCTCGGGAAACATCGTCTTCCCTAGAGTCTTGGTCATACTGTTACACCAAACTATATCGGAGAGCCGTAAATCCTCATTAAAATAAAGTGCAGCTAGTCAATCACGCAACTGATGGAGTGATGGCCTTGCTGACGATGCTCCAGTTGGCAATCCGAGAATGACTGCTGCTCCTGATGATCGAGTGTTCACCATTATGATAAGTCACGAAAAGAGATGGTGGTTGAAATAACTAGTATTATACGCACACGGATGATAAATGAGCTCACGAGCTGAAAGCCAGGAACAAACTGCCGTAGGCAGTAACGTACGAGGTGAAGGAGCCACGAGAAAACGGAAACAATAACAATGAATGGAATTTAACTGAAAGAAAACAGTTGAAACGGGGTGTTGACGTCTCAAGCCAGTGAGTGTGTGAGTGGGGGGGGGGGAGGAAGAGAGTGTGGGCTATTGTATTCCAATGAATGGGATGTAAACAAATAACAGAGACTGTATGGATTTGAATGCTAGTGTAACCAAGTGAAACCGAAATGAATATCAGAGACTGTGTATGTATGAATATTTGTTGAATTTGATTGAATGTAATATTGATGTATGGGAATGATTAAGTGGAGCACTGATGAACTATGACACATATCGTGTTTATTCTTTCTCTTCAAACGTTATTCTTTTTCTTTTATCATTCTATGTTGTTCTTCTTGTGATTCATGTAATAATGTTGATAATTGATGCATCTGGGGTTTGCGCCTAACGCTTCCTCCCACATTGTTTGCACAATGTTTGTAACCGTACCCATGCGGTTCATGGGCAATAAATGAACATTAAATAGCCAAATGCCTCGTCATCTAATTAGTGACGCGCATGAATGGATTAACGAGATTCCCTCTGTCCCTATCTACTTCCGGCAGGGAGCCCCTAACAGCTCCTTGGCTCACCCAAGGGGTTGCATGGGGTACGGGCTTGACAAAGCCGCCGCCCTGAGTCCGCAAACAACCCCCGGAGTAGCCGGGGGTGTGTTTGCTAGGGTATGGGGCTCATTGGAGAGGGCCCTTGGGAGGGTCATTGGGGGGACCATCAGGGAGAACATTGGGGGGGTCATTGGGGGGGTCACCGCCTGGTCTCCATTGGGAGGGTCATTGGGGGGTCATTGGGAGGTCATTGGAAGGGACATTGGAAGGGTCATTGGGGGATCATTCGGGCCTCATTCGCAGAAATATCTGCGGAATCATCTGGGGTCTTTCCCGGGGCTTCATTTGGGGGTGTGGGTGGGTAAATTCGGGCAGCAGGGCCAATGGGTGGTCTTGGAGGTGCAATCCTTCGGCAGGGAGCTCCTGCGTTGACAATAATATCCAGTGACGCTGGAGTACGGGCACGACAAACCCGCCAGCCCGAGTCCGTGAGCGGCCTCAGTTGAGGAAGGGCTCACATGGGAAGGGACGACAGGGAGGAGGATGCTGGGGCATCTCAGGTGGTAGGGATGTCTCCCCAGGGACCCGTCCCTCGGCGCCCAGGGGTCTTCAGGGGCAAAGAAGGTGGCTCCTGCTGCCACCCCTCATCTCCTCCCTCGCGAAACTGTCCTTTTCAGGGCTTCTTGTCCCCCCTCCCCGGCTCATTGCTGGATATTCCCCGACGCCAAGGGGACGGCAGATGAGCTTGCCGATCCGCTCTCGGTGCTGGCCACAGCGTTCAGTGCCGTGGAAATTAGTAGTTCCGTCTTGATTGGAGCGAAACTTTCTGAGCAGCGCTGGAACTCCAGCTCCCCCCTTGCCCAGGCCCACACCGAGCTTCCCAGCTCGGTGGATGGAACTGGACGCCCTCCCTCATTCTAATCATCTCTTTCTCATTTCAGGACCTCTAATCAGAAGTTACTTTCAGCTTCCCCTTCCCTTGCGCACCTGCCCTTCACCGGGCAACCCCCCACTCCCCTTGAACATATGCCCTCCTCAGGGCAAGCCTCCTCCCCTCACCCTCCCCCCCCCCCATTTCCTAGGCCCACACCGAGCTACCCAGCTCGGCTGATGGAACTAGATGCCCCCCCAGACTAATCTTGACCTTTTCAGGTCAGCGTAATTTCTTATTCTCTTTGCAGGTCATCCTAATCCTCTTTTCACGCTCTTTTCAGGGCGACTTTCAGGCACCACCTTGCGGGTGTTAATCGCAGACCAACAAAATGGAAGCACAGATTGGCGAAACTAATCCGGACGTTAAGAGAGTCTCATGCGGATGTCCGGGAGACTCACCACCTGTCTTACCAACCCAGGGCGGGGGAATGCAGCCTCCCTTGGGCAACGTGGGACGACCAACTCTCCCACCGATGGATTCCTCACCCGCACGGGTCAGTGCGAGACTGACACGTGCGAAGGTGGCGTCTGCGGGAGCTCGTCGATGCTCCTGCACTGCACGGTCGCCACAGTCAGCTCCGGCCAGGCTTCGTCCTGTCTCCATTCTGCTGCGTAGGATCGATGAGGGAGCCCAGCCCTCCATCGTCGCTGGAGCAACGAAGCGTCCACTCATCCCCTCTTCATCTTCATCTTCATCATCAGCCTCCGGTGAGTCAAATTATATAATTAGCCCACGCGCCCCAACCACCCACGAACCTAGAGTCAACTTAGTTAGATGCCACAGCGAGCGATCAATAACCCACTCACCGGCCCCTCACCCTCACCCACGCATCTCATCGAACCCAACGTCCACAAATATTCCCTCCCTTAGAATTCTCCAGCTGAACATGGCCCGCTCAGCAAAAGCAACCGGAGAGGTACGGCAACTGGCGTACGATAAGCGGCTTGACATATTGCTCCTCCAAGAGCCATATGCCTCGCAGCACGAATCCAGTTGGTCCCTCACTGGTTTAGGATCTGGCATCAGGATTGCAGCGACACGGGCATCCCAACCTTGGGCAGCTGTCGGAGAGTGCAGTACATCCATCCAGATGGTACATATCTCCCAACTCAGTACACCAACTTGCGTGTGTGCGGAGATAACAACGTGCGGCTTCTCGTTTTACGTCGTCTCTTCGTACTTCCAGTACAAGGATGAGCGTGAGGAGCACCTGAAACAGTTGGAGAAGATCCTCCACTGTTTGAAAGGTAAGCGCGTGTTGATTGGTGCAGACACCAACTCACGGTCAACTCTATGGGGTCCGAAGGAAGCTGATGCGGGAGGAAAGCTTCTGGAAGAACTCATAAGAGGGCTGGATTTGGAAGTCCTGAACGACCAACAGCAGGGCCCAACCTTTGAGACGACAAGGGGGTCGTCTTTTATAGACGTCACACTTGCGTCTCAGTCGCTTTATCCCCTCGTGCAGGGATGGAAGCTCCACCATGGATGGAGCATAAGCGACCATCATCCGGTAGAGATCCTACTGGGAGAGTGAACAGCTCCAGGCGGGGTTGATCTCACGAACGTCGCGGTGCAACCTATCAGACTCAGATTCGATGAACGACGAGCTGACTGGAAGCAATTTGCTGCGGCTGCAGTGAAGCACTCGGCTAAGCTGGATAACCTCCCACTGGACTCCGCGCAGGATGTTGAAGACTGGGCAGAGAGCCGCACGCGGGTCCTCATGAAGGCCTGCGAGGACTCGATGCCGACAAAACGCCACCACCGCAAGCCCAACCCGTGGTGGTCCCCCGAACTCTCTGAGTTGCGCAGAGTGGTGGCCACTTTGCGCAAGCGTCACCAGCGGGAGACGATCCCAGAGAGAAAACTGCGTGCGAAAGCGAGGCTCCGGAAGGCCTCTAATAAGTACAAATACTTGATCGAAAAATCGAAAGTTAAAAGCTGGCCGCGCTTCGTATCGGTCGAGGGCAACCAGAACGCCTGGGGCCCAGTATATAAAATCACCGCGGATAAAGTCAAGGCAGGAACGGTGCTGAGCTCCCTACGGAAGGGAGACGGCACCTCAACAGAGAGTATGCGCCAAACAGCAGAACGGCTGTTAGAAACCCATGTCCCAGAAGACGACCCAGCGTTAGATACCCCCGAACAGCGCGTCATCAGAGAGCGAATCCGTGACCTAGAGTCAAACACCGAGGACGCCGAAAACTTTACGGAAATCGAAATCAACATCGCGGCTGCTAGCATGTTGAACGGGAAGGCCTCCGGGTGCGACCGCGTAGAAGTCTGCGTTCTGAAGAAGGCGATTCGAACCATCCCCGGATGCTTCGTGACCCTATTCAATGCATGCCTGAAACATGGAGTCTTTCCTGCAGCCTGGAAGGAGGGCTCGCTACTGAACCTCCTAAAAGGCGCGGACAAGGATCCAAGCGACCCCAAATCGTATAGGCCAATCTGTCTCCTCTCAGTAGTCGGGAAACTCTTCGAAAAACTCCTCAAGCGTCGTTTAACAACAACGGTCCTTACCCCGGAAAAAATATTCATGCGCCAATACGGCTTTGTTCCCGGGAAATCGACGGACGATGCGATTGCTGAAATGCGCCGGATGGTAGAGGAGCGGCCTGAAAAGTATGTAATAGGCATACTTTTCGATATCTCAGGGGCCTTCGACAATGTTTGGTGGCCACTTGCACTCCAGGCACTAGCCGATCGAGAATGCCCGAAGGACGTTCACAAAGTACTTGAAAACTACTTTGAAAACAGGAGGGTCAAGATCGCCTGGGACCGGGAGGAGGTTACGAAGCAGGCATCGAGGGGGTGTCCCCAGGGATCTGTGCTGGGACCCGAATTCTGGAAGCTCATGTTTGATGACCTTCTCAGGGGGCTCCAGGACAAATTCGGTGATGTATCGGTAGCGTATGCGGACGACCTCATTGCAGTCATACCGGGGAATTCGTGGAAAGAGTTGGAGCGTGTAGGTCAAGAGGTCGTCGATTTTATAGTGTCGTGGTGCGATTCGGCCAAACTCCAATTATCCAAGAGCAAGACAGAGGCAATTGTCCTGAAAAGCACTTGGGTAAGGAGGGCCCCCATAGGCAGAAGGGGGGGGGGGGGGTAAAAGACCCGACCGTAAACGTAAAAGCCAGAAAAAGTCGACTCCCACCCACCAACGATTAGGATTGCAGGGGAGAAAATCAAGTTCCGTGACAGTGTACGCTACTTGGGCGTACACTTTCATAAAGAAATGAAAGTCAAATCCCACGTGGCGCACATCAGAAGGAAGACCGGGAAACTGTTCGGTAGACTCAAGCGCGTCGCGAGGAAAGATTGGGGATTGAAATTTGGGGCGCCTCGAACAGTGTACCGCGGGGTGTTCGAGGCCGTAGCCTCTTACGCGGCTACTGGATGGGCAGACCGATGCGATGAGCACGGTCTTCGCGCACTCCGCACTGCACAGTGCGCGGCTTTAATAACCGTGACAGGTGCATACCGGACGGCATCTTTTGATTCACTGTGCGTAGTAGCGGGAGTCCTCCTTATCGAACAGCTCCTAGAAGAGAGAGTGGCAAGATACCACCTCCGCGCCGGAAAGGTGGCCAGGATTGGGAATGTTGAGATTGCGCCTCAACCAGAGGGAGGGGAGGCCGGAGCTGAAAATGCAGGGGGGGGGGGTGAAAACGGAAACGGAAATGAACGTCCACCGAATCCCGTGGCATTAATAAAGCGCGAGGCGAAGCGATTGTGGAGGGAGCGTTTCGAAAACTCAAATAGGGGGAGGATCACCCACGCGTTCTTCGCGACGGTTCAAGCGCGTCTTAATGCGAAATCCATTAGGCCGGACTATTATGTCACACAGGTCTTGACGGGGCGTTGATGTATGGAAGAATGGAATTACGAGCGAATGAATGCGTAATGCGCCTTGTTCCTAGTCACTAGTACTAAGTTAAGAACCTCTAGGCCCAATGGCCTATTTGAGGAATTATCAATCTATTAGTATAATTAGAATCTCAGGCTGCAGTTTCTGTCGGTCGGAAGCGGAAACCGTAGTTTCAGGGCCCTGTAATCTTCGCAGGATCACCCTGACTCTCGCAGTCTAGGCCTCTGAAAATTTCCTATCTTTCCACTACTCTTCTATCTTCAAACATCTTTACGAAACTGCGCAGTCAGCGGACGTGAACTTTCCCGAGTCCACCCCGGAAGCAGTGGTATATTTCTCTCACTCCCCCCAATCTGTGGATCTCAGATCCCCGACCAATGGGCTTCGAGCCTAGGTGGCGTATGAAATTAAATGTCCCTATCTACTAACTCCGCCATTGCCGGTCCCAAGCCCGGATGAGAAAGGAGGAGGGGTAATAGTGGTAACTTGGAGTGGCATAATTTATTGTGTCTACGAAGGGCTTAAAATCCCGAGGATTTTCAATGACAAATCCACCACGAAAGTCGGTTTCTATAGGAAGAGGCGGTGAACCACCTGCCGTAAGTATATTGAGCAGCTGTAGTATACCGTTTTACAGTGGGTAAAATGTGCGGCACTACCTCTTGTTCTCTTGCTGTGTACGGTATAGTGAAAGCCAATAGCTTGCGCTTGCGGCATTCACTCATGCACCATTAGCGTGTGAGATTCTGTTCAGACGTTGAACTTAGGGCTGGGAGCGAGAAACGCTTGGAGATAGGGATTATGGATGGTGATAGTGTGCAGAATCGGCTAGGGTGTAAGGGATAAACGATGTCGTGGGCAAGCCCATGCATATGACTTCACATCGTGACTGATTTCACGATGTCACGTCCCATAATCCCTCAGGACTAAACCGGGGAAATAAATGAAATAATGGAGCACAGAAAAATAGTGACTGGCTGGAAGGGTGGAGCTCCTGAACTGAAGGATAGCATGCCAAAGCAAGAAAAATCGGAACACTGAAGACTCATGATTCGATGCGATAGTAAGAAATCAAGTCTCCAGTCTCCTACCAGTCAGAAACAAAGATGACTACTGCTCACACTCGTCTAAAAGATGACTTAAATACGATTATGAACTGCGGCATCCAGCAGAGCAGTCACCACGCTGAACTGCTGGGAGCCAGCAAGTCATAGGCCAGGGTACAGGTCCCCTGGCCAAACAGGGCAACCTCAATCAGTGGAGAAGCCCCACAATTCGATTGGCAACAAGCCACCTCAGCGGAGGAGAACGAATAAAATATAAGATAAAAATCGAGAAAAATACCACGGGCTTAGCCAACCCGGAACAATTAGCAAGAACAAACAAATGACTGAGTAGAGAGACCAATGGAGGAGCAGGTCACGGCAAACTGCTCAGTTTCAAAAGCCTCACCAAGGGCAGGGATTAAAGCATGCATTTAGAAGGAAAGGGGCAAAGCCGAACCAGCTAGACACATTTAGAACATGAGAAACATGAATATCACAAGGGAGGATGGGCGAGGAATAGCGAACATACACCGGCTCCCTCGCTTGTTCTCCTCCTTTTTGTCAGGGAATTTAGGGCAAAATAGACCAAAAAACAGCTATGAGTCAAATAGTTGGACCATGTTTGGGGCAAGAACAAAACTAATCATACCATTCTTGCAGCGGTACGACCCGGCCCCAATAAGGGAACGGAGGCCCTACGACTAATGAAGAAATTAACTTACAGCTCAACGTTGTCGAACGTGAAAACTGAAAAAATAAACACAATGGATAGGCATCTTTGTAAATCTTTTTCTGGAAGTAAAACTGTCCCTTCTCGGATCTCCAGTGGGACGCAAAAATGCGATTCTTTCGATTTTCAGAGACAAACCAGCGCCAAGCAACAATCTTCTTCACGAAGAAGGACGTGTAGTCCAACGAGGGAAAATCGACCCGCAAAGGCCACATCAGCCGGCGCGTTGACGGCACCCGCAGAGACTCGTTTTTCTTCTCGCTTGGTGCGGGGGCCGTTCCATTGTGTACCAGGCGTCAAACAAATCCGGGAATGTAGCGTTAAATTGGTTAAAATTGTTAAGAAAACTGCCATGTTCGCGGTAAGAGAAATCCAAAAGATCGCGACCAAAAACCGAAGGCCTACTTGCGAAACGGCTGATAATAATAATAATAATAGTAATAATGAGAAAGAAAGTGACGCAGTCACAGCGAGCGTCCCAAAATCACTTCTGCGCATACTGCAGCTCAATGCGGACCGATCAAAGACGGTAGCGGCCGAGCTCTCCAAGCTGGTCACTGACGAACAGCTGGACAGCTCGTTATTGCAAGAACCACGTGTCCGGCAACAAGGCAGAACCTGGTCAGTTGCAGGTCTAGGATCAGGTGCGAGAGTAGCGGCAATCAAATCTGAGAGGCCATGGGCAGCCATTGCAGTTTGCAATCCAAACATTCACATCTTGTATATATCTCAATTGAGTAATGCACACTGTGTGGTAGCCGAAGTGCAGGCACGAGGATTCTCATTCTTTGTGATCTCGCACTATTTCCAATTCAAAGATGGAATCGAGGTACACCTCAGTCATCTGGACAAAGTCCTCAGATGCCTTCAAGGCAAACGTGTGCTCATCGGAGCAGACACGAACGCAACTTCTTTTCTATGGGGCAATTCAACTGAATCCCCGAAAGGAGAATTGCTGGAAGAACTCATAGAGTCCTTCCGCCTCGAAGTCATGAATGACAAATCACAGGGACCAACATTTGAGACAGCCAAAGGGGTCATCATCCATCGATGTCACCCTGGCGTCAAGATCCATTAGCCAATTCATCAGCAAATGGGAAATCAGAAATGAGTGGTCACACGGAGGTCATGCAGCAATTGAAATCTGCTTGAGTAAAGATGTAGGCGAAGGAGACAGAGGGTGGATGCAGAAAGAACATTGGCATCTAATACAATGAGGTTTAACACGAAAAAGGCCGACTGGGTCCAATTCGACAAAGCTCTGGAAGCAGAAGCCCTCGTGAAACTGGCTAGCCTCCAACCAGATTCTAGTGACAAAATCGAATCCATGGTAGCCGAACTCACGACCGTAATAACTAAAGCGTGCGAAGCATCAATGCCGCAAAAGGTGCGACGTCTAAAAGCCCAGAAGTGGTGGACGAAATGACTTACAAAGTTAAAGAAACAGACCTTCCGTCTAAAAGCCTGCTTTAAACGCGAATGCGACCCAAAAGAAAGGAGCATTGAAGAAAGAAGGCACCGAATGGCACTAAGAGCATATAAAAGGCTCATAATAAAAACGCGCGATAATGGCTGGCAAAAAAGCGTAACAAAAAAGGGCAACAAAGAACCCTACGGCTATAATTATAAAGCGGCAGCCGATAAGCTGAAACCAAGCAATGTCACGAGCACATTAAAAACCGCACGAGGTACAACCACTATGAGTATGCATGAAACGGCTCAACAGCTACTAGATACTCATGTGGTAAATGACAATCCCGAAGAAGACACAGCAGAACAGCGTGCTGTACGCGAACTAGCAGCAAACATAGAACCACAAACCGAAGACGCGGAGCCAGTTACACAAGGCGAAATAAAATTCGCGATCAAAACCATGAAGAACGGCAAAGCGCCCGGTCTAGACTTAATAGAAGTCGAAGTCCTAAAACGAACAATTAAGCACATCCCAAATGTGTTCGTCACACTTTTTGATGCATGCCTTACAAACGGACACTTCCCAAAAAAAGAGGGTGCGTGGAACCCACGCGACAGAAGTGAAACTTCTTGCTTATTGGGTATAGATAGCGATGAATTATTAGGATTTTTTCAAATGAACAAGTGATAATGATTGAGAAATGTGAAGATACGGGGTTAATCTCGAAGGGAAACGGCAAAAAGCACAGCTCAGCATATTTAGCTGTGTCATGAACACAACACTTTGAGAATTTGAGTATCTGCCTATAGTATTTTGGTTATCTGTTCACTAACAAATTATCATTTTCTCACGATTATGAAGTGTTCAGACAACTACATTTTTTAAAATCAGTTTTTTGTAAATACACAGAAAATTGATCGAGATGGAGCGGTTCTGCTTCAATCCTTTCTTGTAGCTCTCAAAACTCTCTATAAAGGAGGATTCGTGCAAGCTTGCTCTATCTTGCTGAAATTCCGGGATATTCGAAGAAAACGTTTACTTCCATATTTTTCTCGTGCTAGCCTCATAATATGGTAGACGAAGCGGCATAGTCGGGTTCTTTCGATTGTTTTCGGTACATGAGCCATTAGTCAGTTCACACTTGGCTTTCGATTGAAATATCTCGAAAACTATGCAACATTTATCGAGACATGCTGTGAATGAAATTCAGAGGGAAGATTGACGAAGAAAATAAGCGAAACGCCGTTTTTCTACGACCAGTCGTTTCCGAGATGTCAATTTTTCAATGAATAGTTCAGAAACAATGGACGAGGCCCGATAGTAAACAAATGAGCGCTCGAACGTCCTTCCTGAATTTTTCATTACAAAATTGATATCTTAATAACTACGAGTCATAGAAAAACGGAGTTTTGCTTATTTTATTCGTTAATCTTCCCTCTGAATTTCATTCACAACATGTCTCGATAACTTTTGAGTAGTTTCCGAGATATTTCAATCCAAAGCCAAGTGTAAAATGGCAATTTTCTTCAGAAATAAAAAGCGAGGATTATAATGTGGAGCATTGTAATTTTTATAAAAATCTTTTAGAAAAATTCCCATATTATCCTCTCCGTGTATTGAAAAAAAAAAATTACAAAATGAAAAAACAGTATGTATGTAGCATTCTACGCGAAGATCCTATTCCCCCCCTCTGCCATCTTCCCTCTCCGCCGCTAAAGCATATGCTACAGTGGCATCCCCACCAACGCACTCTCCTCTTTCTTGCTTCTCCTTTTCCCCCACTACTCTACTACCACGTTCCCCTCGGAACGTTTCACTCGTTTTGTGACGCGAGAAAAAAGTTGGTACCCTCCCAAAAGAAGTTTCACTTCAAAAGTGGAAGGAAGCGAATCTAATCACGTTTTTGAAAGGACCCGTCAAAGATCCTAGTAATCCCACGATTGTCCCAAAAACGTTTTCAAAGTAATGAAACGTTTCTTTATTGATAGGCATATGAACATGCAAATAGGGGATGAAGTAATATCCAAGCGAGCAACCAGAGGGTGCCCGCAAGGTGCACCAACATCTTCAACCCTCTGGAACCTTACGTTCAACCCACTCCTAAAACGCAGGGAGGAAACGGGTGAGGGTGTAGCCTTTGCGGATGATTATATCGAAATAATCAAAGGTGACACCAGAAAAGAACTAGAAGAGAAAGGCGACGTGGCATGCGAAGACATCAACGAATGGTGCAAATCTGCCAAACTTCAACTTTCAAAAGAAGAGACGGTTGGCATCGTTTTAAAGAGCGAATGGGTAAGAAAAACCCCCATCGGTCGGAGGGGGGAAGACAGACCCGACCGAAAGCGCAAACAAGACAAAAAGTCAACATTAATCAATCATCCACCTAGAATCAAACTAGAAAAAGCGGTTATCAATTTCGGTAACGCGAGGTACCTCGGGGTACACTATGGCTATGGCATGAACCTTAAACCGCACATAGAACACATTTGTAATAAAAGCTCAAAGCTCTTTGGGCGATTAAAGAAAGTCGCCAATACAAATTGGGGACTTCGATATAAAGCGCTAAGAACGATTTACAGAGGCGTATTCGAACCCGTAGCATCCTACGCGGCGACAGGATGGGCTGACAAATGCCACGAGCATGACCTCAGAAGGCTACGAGCCTCACAGCGAAAAGCGCTGCTAACTGTAACGGGTGCGTACAGAACAGCATCACTAGAGTCACTTTGTTTAATTGCAGGAGTTCTCCCAGTGGAACTCCTATTCGAAGAAAGAATTGCACGGTACAAAATCAGAATCGGAAAATCAGCAACAGTAAACGGTAGAATCATAGAACCGGACAGCGTGAAACCCGTAAAAATGAACAAAACCGAAATACGAAACAAATGGCAAACACAGGATAACGACGCGAATAACGGGCGAACAGCGTATGCCTTCATAAATGTTATCCACAAACGAGTGGAAAGAAAAACCAGATTTTTGATCACAGACCATTACACAACCCAAATGCTAACTGGGCACGGACAATTTCAAGCCTACCGTGAGGCCAGAGGATTTGCAGACTCATCAAGTTGCAAATGCGGCGCGGCGAGAGACGACTCTGAACATCTCCCTTTAGAATGCCCTTTGTTCGATGCACAAAGGGAATGCATTAACGAATGCATAGGCGAACTCGAGTGGCCCAAAGCAGCCCAGCGTCTTGTCACGGACAAGGACGCGCTTAAAATCTTAACTAACTTCAGTAAAGAATGCCTGTGGATTAAAGAACAGGAAGAGTGTGAGAGAATAAGCGAAGAAACATTGTGAACGAACGAACGGATGAATGAACGAAGCACGCATGTACGAAT